>CAHIKZ030001335.1:8475000-8555000 GCA_903632075.3 Acanthosepion pharaonis
TCTTCATACCAACAGTCCAGTTTTTATTATTTTAATTGGTCGTTAGATCTTTTCAATTATTCATCGGATATATAGTTCTTCTGTCAACATTGTCAAACGTCCAACAATCTTGCAGCTATCCCGACCGAAAATGTTACAAGCCCTATTCTTTTGGATTCTGTCGGTAAGTTTGAAAGAGGGAGTCATATGACAATGTCCAGGGCTATGCTCGGTTGAAAAGAAAGTCAGGCTACAACAAATTACCTGCTAAAATAATCCAGATTAAAATGGATCAGAGTTTGTCTATATTTCTGAGATGAGGCATTATGTACAGTATTTACATTAGTCGGACTATTGTCCTCATCTTTGTCGCCATATTTGTCACAACGTTTCGGCACAGTGGATAAAGGCGTTGGTTAGATCCAGTGACAGACCCAAAGAAGGTGAGTTCAATTCCTGGTTAAGGCAGTGGAGAACTTTCAGAGGGAAAATTAGCAGGAGATAACTGATAACTGACATCCATCAAACATGGCACGTGGAATTAGAACAGTCTACCCCAGCGATCGGAATAAAGGGTTCAGTTCGAAATTCCAACCACCTGAAGAGGGCCGGAGCGTACAACGGTCGAAACGTTGTGACAAATATGGCGACAAAGATGAGGACAATAGTCCGACTAATGTAAATACTGTAAAATGGGTGAGTTAATTTCTTGACATAACAAGCCTTCAGTATCTTTCTATATTTCTGACATGAGGTATTATATACACTATTTACATTATTCGGACTATTGACTATGGACAGGTGAATTAACAGGAGATAGTTGATAACTGACATCCATTAAACATGGCACATGGAACTACAACAGTCTACCGCAGTGAGCGAAATAAAGGGTTCAGTTTGACATTCCAACCACCTGAAGAAGGCCGGAGCGTACAACGGCCGAAACTTTGTAATAAATATGGCGACAAAGATGAGGACAATAGTACTAATAATGTAAATAGTATAACAAGCCTTGTGTTATTTCATATCGAATTTACAAACATCCCAATCCCAGTGAATAACAGAAAGACAGGTAGCCATTATCCCGGTTTACACTAAAATCCAAAATTAAAAATTAATCTGGTTCCAACCAGGGAATTGACTTTTTTTAAGAGGCCTTTCTCCTGAACAGATTATACAGCTTGCGTTTTCAATGTCCCACTTAAGCATCCTCCATATTTTAATATTTGAATAAGTAGATTCTACCATGTTCCGTGGACGTAGGCACTCATGACTCTTAAGGGCCATGGCGATTACGTATCTCCCCAATTTAGTGTCCTTTGTATCTCTTAATAATTTTTCTTTTTGTTATCTCTCCTAAACTCTATTCTTCCATTCACTTAAGCTTGTTGAATAAGTTAAGCGTTGTTTTCTTCCGTCACACTTATCTTTAATCTGTCCTGTGAGTATCACATTTCCCAAGTCTTCTTTTCTCATTATCTGCCCTAGAAATATCAAATGTCACTTTCTGATGTTAAGTACACATCAAATGCCTCTTTGTAATGTTAAGTGTTTTTTTGTTTTCATTTTATCGAAAACTTCATCATTGCTCACGTGTACAGTATTCTCATTATCCTTCCGTAGGACAAATATCTGTTCCATCAAATCTTTTGCTTTATCTGTGAGGAGATTGTCCAGAATTCACTGTCATATATGAGGACTGGTAATTACGTAACAGTTACGTAGTCTTTTTTTGTTTTGTTTCAAATAGTATTTTCCTGTGACTTAATACTTTGCTTAGCTTTGGGTAGACATCTAATCACTATCTCAATGCGTCTGTGGCAAACGGGAATCATCTACCTCAAAAATGAGTTTCTGTCCTATGCACGGTTAGCGGAAGAAAAAGGAAAAAAATGGATTCTTGATAATTATTATCCCAATCGTACTTCACGTACGGGTATTTTTAAAGCATAGCACAAGCTCGAAAATATGGGATGCCCAGTGAGGATCGAACTCACTATACAGTCGTAATTGTTTTGGGTAGATTCGCTTGCTAACCATTGCACCACGCCGAGAAACCCTGTGTGTGCTGCACATAAATATTGTTTTTATCCTACCCCAATATTGCGACCAATAGCAAAATTTATTTCTTCAATAAAAGCCTTTTTCTTGACTGGAGAAGCGAGAGTGAGTTTTCTGTATTAAAATCTGTAAGTTGTTTTTTTTTTACTTTATTTATTTATTTTATTTATTTATTATTTTTTTTGTCACTTTTGACATTGAAATTTTAATTTCTGATTTCTAGACCCCCCTCCATTGCTGCTTCTATTTTCACCATCCTTGTTGTTTTGGACGTTTAAGATTCCGCAGCTTCGAATTTCACAATCGCACTTTAGTTGGTCGAATTTTGTTTAGTGAGTTCGATCCTCACTGGGTGCTCCACACTTTCGGCCTCGTGCCACATCTAAGGTAAGCTTGGAAAATCATCAGGAGGCGCGGTGGTATAATGGATAGCGGCTCGGAGTGAAGAATTGGTAAGCCGAGTTCGAATTTCAGTTGAATCCATTGCATTCACTTACATGCTAATACCCTTGAGAAAGGTACGTATCCTCCTGGGCACCTCGAGGCGGTGTAATGGTTAGCAAGCTTCATTCGCTAGAACAATGACGACTGAGTAGTGAGTTCGATCAGCACTGGGTTCCCCATACTTCCGGCATTCTGCCACATCTAAGCTACGCTGAGAAAATCATTATCACGGATCTCATACTGCACTAAAATTCGTAAAGTTTATGTAATAAAGAGGAAACCTTATCAGGGCAATTAATAGCTCTATAGGTCATTTAATGCCGAAATCTAAATATTTTGAACACAATTTTATAGCTTGAGCTAAATATATTTTGAATTCAATTATATATTTTTAAGTACAGTTAAAATATATTGTTGGTCATTTTTCTATAAAATGTATTGTCAGTAATTCTGCTATAAAATGTCAGTTTGCTTTACAAATGAATTGTTGGTAATTTTACTATAAATATGCATCATTGATAATGTTTTTTATAAAAAAAAAAAGTGTTACTTGTATTTTTCGATAAAATGTATTTTTTATACTTTTATACTTTTTGCTTGGGGGTTAAATATTTTCCTATAGCCTGGTCCCTAACAGGTGCTACAACTTCGAGTGTCGAACCTTCCGTCATCTGATAAAACACTGCTCAATGTTTAAATTGTACTACTTTTATTTTGGTATATTCAATTTATTATTTACATGTTGGGCTGTTCCAATTTAAAACATGTAAAAATTAAAATCATATTTTGAACATCATACAATTCTCTGCACATCACTTGATATATGACGGTTTCCTTGTAAATGGACGAACGTATAAGAATTTTATACACCTCAGTGAAAGACACCGTTTTCGAATTACGTCTAGCTTTGTGGATATGTTGCGAAAATCCCCACTTTCTGATAGGAATCGCCGTATAGCAACAGTGGATTCATCAGCAAAATTCTCTGTGAAATCTACACGAAATTTTACAGCCTCGTGACTCAGCACTTGATTTAATGCGCTGACCAAACACGACGTGGTTCTCTCACCCACAACCCGAAACCCAAACCTGCAAATACAAATGTCCAATGCAATTTCCAATATGATATATTATTTCCCAGTGACAGATTCTTTAAACCAAGGGCAGCCATATTCGTTCCTCGCTATATTTTGTCTAAGTTTAGCTATGGTAGCTTCAGTGACCCTAAATGTTTAACTGCCATCAGAAAAGCGCAAAGACCGTGCTTTACGATATATGATCTGGGGATGGCTCAGGGGAGAAGTTTTCAGAGCTGTGTATCTTTTTTTTTTTTTTTGTATTTGCTTTCCTCCTTGAGAAATGGCCATAGAAGAACCAAACAGAGAAAAAGAAGCGAACATCTGTTCCATATGGTTTTCACGAGATACAATAAAACTTTACTCGAGGCGCCGCTGACCTGTGCAAGTGGACGGTAATGGAAGTAAAGAAAAAGGAAGCTTCGCGTTTGTCGCCTGAAATGGCTGACAGCCTGGGAATGACTTCACTGTTAGTTTCGACATTTATTAGCACCAAGAAACAGAGTAGGAAAAATTATGATAGTGAAGTTGTAAATAAATACACACTGCGACAAGAAATAATTTTTTTTCTCATTTTGTTAAGCAGCCAAGACAATGGATATATATATATATATATATATTTATTAAAGACATATTTTTATGTTTAACGTTGTTATTTTATAGATACAAGTATTTAAGCAAATGCTCTGTTTATGATAAACAGTATTAAATAACATTTACCGGCCTGAATGTCCGAGAAATTTTCATAAACAGAGCATTTGCTTAAATTTTGTATCTATAAATAACAACGTTAAACATAAAAATATATACGGAAATAAATTGTCGGACCTTGTCCATTTCTTAATATTGACGTCATTTGTTTACATTCGATACGCCAATCAGGTATGAACAAGGTCATGGAAATTTAGTTGCTTAGCAGTAAATTGACCTTGTTACCGATTGGTTCTTTTGTAGCTCAAACGGTAATAACGTGCGTATATGACGGTTCCGTATAGGAATGTTCGAAACTTGTCAAAGAACGAAAATATTGAAAAAATGGACATTCAGGTCGGTAAATGTTATTTAATACTGTTTATCATAAACAGAGCATTTGCTTAAATACTTGTATCTATAAAATAACAACGTTAAACATAAAAATATGTCTTTAATAAATAAATTGTCGGACCTTGTCCATTTCTTACGTTAATTGGAAGCCCAGTTTCCTATAATTTAATTGTAAATTGATCTTCTCTAAGGCAAAACAAAATATTTTCATATCGCGTGATTCCTTAAAATTTAAACTAATTAGATTAAACTTTAAAGCAAAAGAAAATCGTAACCTGCAGTGCTTAACTGATATCCAGTCAGCCAAATTCCATGCGTGATACACGCTTGGCCGGGCATGTCTCTTTCGATTCATGTTTGACTAGGCAGAGAATTTTCCCGCAGAAGGTAGCCATTTCTTTATGCACTAGACTGGTTGCCAATTGGTTGCAGGAGCAAGTTTGTTTGCTATTCAACCCATAGCTGGAGGATACATATCTTTCTCAATGGTATTTGTACGTAAGTGACTGTAACGCAGCCGACTGGAATTCGAACTCGGCTCCTCGATTTCTCGTTCGGAGCCGATATCCGTTTACACCACAACACGTATCGATAGCAACATATGAAAAAAATGACTCCAGATTATGTCAATATTTTTTTTTAATTTTTATATTTTTATATTTTAAAAACTCATATCATATGAGTGTATGTTGTTTTGGCTTTCGTAAGGTGTTCTTTTCTTTTCTAATCATTTCACCCCAGGAAAGGTAATAAAGCCAATAAGAGACAAGGATATTTCTGAGCATGAAAGAATATACAAAAAAGAAAATATTATTACGGGGAGAGAGAAAATAAAAGAAGAGGTATTAAGGAAACAGATGATAACAATTGACATTACATTTAAATTTTGGAAAATCGAATTTCACTGGAGAACAAGACGAAATATATTAACACAAGCTAAAAGTAAATAAACTATTACCATAGAACCTACGGTTATATCTTACAGTTTTAACTCCAAAATTAGTCGACCTTATCATCAATCACGTAGGGTACCTCGTGGAAGAGTAATGGTTAGCAAGCTTGTCTCGCTAGAACAATTACTACTGAGTAGTGAGTTCGATCGACACTGGGTGCTCCACACTTTCGGCCTCGTGCCACATCTAAGCTAAGCTTGGAAAATCATCAGGAGGCGCGGTGGTATAATGGATAGCGGCTCGGAGTGAAGAATTGGTAAGCCGAGTTCGAATTTCAGTTGAATCCATTGCATTCACTTACATGCTAATACCCTTGAGAAAGGTACGTATCCTCCTGGGCACCTCGAGGCGGTGTAATGGTTAGCAAGCTTCATTCGCTAGAACAATGACGACTGAGTAGTGAGTTCGATCAGCACTGGGTTTCCCATAGTTCCGGCCTTGTGCCACATCTAAGCTACGCCGAGAAAATCATTATCACGAATCTCATACTGCACTAAAATTCGTAAAGTTTATGTAATAAAGAGGAAACCTTATCAGGGCAATTAGCAAGAAACTGATTACATAAAAGGACAAGGAATCAACGTTAGCGCAGTTAAAATGAATTCACCTCTTCTAATGAAAAACAGGAGAAAATAATGTTCACGGTAAATCTTTTAACTACAGGGTGACTGTATAATGGACTCTCCTGTCTTGTAAAATTTATAGTTAGATAGGAGAGTCCATCATACATAAAATAGGGAGTTACTTTTCAATCACCCTGTATCACAGAGATAAAAAATTATAAATTGTATTTATATTATTTACAAATGAAACACTGTCCTTAATGTTATTATCAAAACGTTTCGGTCGTTGTGTTCTCCGGTCTTCTTCCAATAAGAAAACTATGTTGACGCTACAGGGTCAGTAGTCTAGTAAATTACAGTTGCGCTTCAGTAATTTGGTGTTATGTTAATTGTGTGTTCACTCCCAGAAACTGGTTTCATTATTCACCTTTTATTTGAAGTAGTGTGGAATATCAACATCTTTATTATGTCAATATTTTTCCCTTCGAGATACATTTCAGTTCTTAGAGACAGTTGAATTATTAGGTTGGTGCAAAAATAATGACGTAATAATGTCGTTTTTTGACGTTAAAAAATACGTCAAAGAACGACATTATTATGTCATTATTTTTACACCAACCTAATAGAACTTGCAATAACTGAGGAGTCAAAATAGAAATTTCATGAAGGCAATCCGCATCTGCAATCATCTGAATAATACCGGAGGAGAGAAAAACCCAAACACTGTGATAATAACAGTCATTATGAAAAGAGCAATCCACATTTACAGAGTGATATCTCCTTATTCTAGAAATCCAGATATACATTTCTAAATTTTCTTGCAAAGGTATAGACTCTTGACAAGAACCACGGATTATATTTGTTTTTTGTTTGTTTGTTCTCTGTGGGTTTTTTTATGCATTTTACCACTGGTGAATTTTCGTAGATCGTCGAATGCTTTTTTCATTTCATTACCCACAAAACATGCAACACAGATATATGGTAACGCTAGAAGAACTCATGGTCAGCCTTCATTAGGATCGAGTATATCGTTTTAGATGCATTATTATCTGAATTTTTTTCCCCGAAAAGAACATCAAACGACAGTTTTATTGATGGAAATAGACTTATAAAGGGAGGCGGGGGAATGAAACAAACGCCGGTTACAGTTTACATCGAAACGTTAAATATACAGGGACGCTCGACAATTAAAACTTAAAATCATATAAAAATTACTTACTTTATTGAAAAAAAGTTTGAAAAAGTAATTATAAACAATTTTTTTCTATCCTCTGCCCGCCGCAATGTTGTAGAAAGCATTACCTCGAACCATTTAAAGAATAATATGATATTAGAGAGTGACGTAATCAAATTCTTCTATAACATTTGCAGTTAAATTTTAAAATCAACAAATATTGTTCCGCAATTGTCATATCTTCATTTCTATCAGTCGTAGAAGTAGATGTTTTGGATAATTATAAGATACATGAGCTCCCGAAACACGAAGAGGCTCAACGTACCCCGCAAAAATGTACCTAAAAATTTAGATATGACACTTAGAATTAATCTTTGTTATGGAGTGAATTCACAGTGGAGGCTTATATTTGTACTAAGTCGGTCCTAAAATAGGTTCGACGTACAAAACGTTAGGAACTTGATATAATAGCTAATGACGTAGAGAAATCTAGTTGTGGTCGCTGATACTTTAGTATTCGACTAACTGTCGTACGGCATAGACTAGTATTTAGTCACCCACCCCACGAGGGTATCATGTGGCACAAGGTCGGTTTAACGTGGGATCTCTGAGCCCGTGGGCTCGGCCAAAAATATGCCCTTTTAAAACCCGTATAAACGGGTTCAGTGTCGGTTTATATCCCCGAACGCGACTCCACCTTCGGCGTAGCCTCGTTCGGGTTCCTCCCCGCCCGAAGGCAGAGAGTTCAACCGGTCAGCCGGTCGTCCGACATCGACTGACTGAGCGACTCCTACTACTCCTACTTATTATAGGTGGGAGAGTCTATTAACTATAGAATAGGTGTGTTCCACTATAACAATCTTCTTATATGGAAGGGCATACTGGATAATATCCTAACAGATAAAATACAGTCTTCAGGTAACATAAATGCGGTTCTACAGAAGTATACTGGTTTGAATTTCTTTTTTTACGGCTTATCACCATGCAGGATATTTAAAGCCGGAAATTATTTTTAGATTGTATGAATTTTTCTTTGAGAATATAATGATTTACTGGTACAAGTTCTACTAATTAACCTGTAAGAGAGAACGGTATCTGTGCGTAAGTGAATATATTGAACCCAACTGGAATTAGAACACCGACTCTGCCATCTCCAATTTCGAGCCGTTATCCATTACACCACTTGCATTTACAAAAAAGACAACTGGTATTTCTAAACGGTCAGCCATCTTGGTAGTGACCAGGTTCGACGTTGTTTAACTTCGGTGATCGGCCGAGAAACGGTGTTTCAACGTGATATGGCCATAAAGATGCTGTTAATACTTTGGAACGGACATAACAATAAAATTGGAAGGAAATGGAAATTTTTAAAAAATATAGATAATTAGAATCAGAAAGAGTGAGTTGAATATGCTAGGGCTTGTCATGTGGAAAGTGGGCTTGGAGAATCTGATACTCCTAGTTCATATTGACTGAAAGAGAGACAGAGAAAAAGACAGAGAATGATCTAGCTAACAATCTTGTATAAATGGTTTACAGGATCAGAATTCAGAAGGATACTAAAAGCAAAATCGTACTAAAAGCGACAAAGAACAGGAGACTAAGAATATCACCAATTCAAACTATTTACATTTTCGGACTCTTGTCCTCATCATTGTTGGCATATTTGGTGATCGGAATTTCGAACCGAACCCAGTAGATAAAAGGTTCTGAAAGACACAGGGCCCAGTGGAAAAAACATTGGTTGGGTCCAGTGTAGTGACCCAAAGAGTTGTGAGTTCTATACCTGGCTGCAGTGGGGAACAAATACTGGGAGAGTTGAGTTAAAATGGAGATGACTTAGCCACCCAGCAGAGGCATGTCACGTGGAACAAGAAGGGTCTACACTGGTGGACGAAATAAAGGGTCCAGTTCGAAATTCCACATCTCCTAAATAAGGCCCGCGTGCACAATGACTGAAACGCTGCGAATTTTGCAACAAAGACGAGAACAAATCTCCGAACTGTGTAAATAGTGTAAATCATTACAATACCTCATCTCAGGGATATAGTCAGATATAATATTCCAGTATTCAGCTTTTATTCTACCGGGTGTAACAGCAAAATTGTCCGAATCTTGTAACAGCATAATTATCCATCCCACAAAATGTTTAATATCTATGTACCACTAGATTGAGTTTTCTGGAAAGACTTTTAGACACCTTGACACCATTTTTACTAAGAAAAAACCCTTTGAGTTATTAAGCTAAAAAAAGAGCAGGTTAAAATTGTTGTGTGTCAATCCCTCAACTGAGCAAATGCTGAGAGGATGACAGGAGAAATAACATTCAGGCCTTCAGTAATGATGCCAACATTCATACTCTGGTTTTCATCTTCAATGTCAATTCAAGAACCATCAAGAGAACGGTGAATAAGTTTAAAAACAGGAAACAGTGGAGAGGAAAACTGGATCAGAGGTCAAACCTGGAAGATGCATCCTCATTTCAATTTAGAGACAAAGAGATTTATTAGAAAAGATCCAACTCAATTCAAAAGACATTTGGCACATGAAAGATAAATTTCAGCTATGAGAGTCGAAATAGCAGTTAAAAAAAAATTGATAATGAAATCGTTCGGGAAAATTGTGTGGCACCTTGTAACTCCAGGACAGAAAGTTAGAAGTTTAGAGCAGGTGAACATCACCTTGAATAAGTTGGAAAATGATCCTGGAATAAAACATATTTATTTAAACTTCATTTCAATGCTTCATAAGCTTCCGATCCTTAGCTACGATTAATTAATGATGAACATGTCATTTTCGTTTATGATCGATTTCATCACTATATTTCTCTTAGAAAGTAATTATACTTTCTTATTACACAAAGTAGTATCCAGTAATGTTACAAATGGCCTCAGAGAATTCCAGTAAGTTATCTTTAATCATTTCTAAAATACTTTTCTGAGCTTAATCTAACAATTAGACAATTTTGCTGTTACATGATTTGGACAATTTTGGTATTACAACCGACAGATTCATATATCTTTCCAAATTTTGAAGCAGTTTCTTATCTGATGAATTTCAATACAGAAGGAGATCCAAGATTCTTGTGATTATCCAAAGTTGGATGCAAGAAGGTTCTTTTGAGTATCCAGACTTCTGAAGCTTCCGAGTTCAATGCCGGTGACCAAGTTTCTTGCTTCGACCCAAATCTCTTTCAACCTCAGTACATTCTAAGATCATAGGTAAACTTTTATGGGGGCATTTATTTTACGAAGCTTGAACAGGCCATTGGAGAAAAACTGACTTGTAACTATCAATGCCTCAAAAACTATTTATCATTTAAACATCACCGTTCATGAAGAGCAAATTTAAAGTCGGGTTTGTTCCATGCACTTACACAAATATCTTTAGGAAAAGAATGAATCTATATATTATCCCCCAGGTATGGGTTAGACATTAGTGGAATGTCATTATTATTTCCCCCCAAAAAATAGACAATACAATATTCAAACGAAGAAAAAAATCTTTGTCTCTACCCCCACTAAAAAAAGAAATTGTTAATACAACATACACTCGGTTTAATGGGTATCTCTATATTTCTGGATGAGGTATTATGTACATTATTTACATTATTCGGACTATTGTCCTCATCTTTGTTGTCATGTTTATCACAACATTTCGGCCGTTGTACGCTCCGGCCTTCTTCAGGTGGTTGGAATTTCAGAGGGAAATTAACAGGAGATAACTGATAACTGACATCCATCTAACATGGCACGTGGAACTACAACAGTCTACCCCGGTGAGCGATATAAAGGGTTCAGTTCGACATTCCAACCACCTGAAGAAGGCCGGAGCGTACAACGACCGAAACTTTGTGATAAATATGGCGACAAAGATGGGGACAATACTCCAAATAATGTAAATAATGTACTCGGTTTAATATGTTTCAGGTTAAATAATTTACAAAAGCCGTAAAAATGAAATCACTCATTCAGATTCGAACCTGAGCCCACCTTGGTAGTAGAAAACGTCATTAGATTCAAATTGCTTTAGACCGATGACCGGGCGAAATTGAACCAGCCAGTGTCATGCGAGATACACACTTAGGCGATCTTACCTTTCGATGACTGTAGAGGAAGATTTGTTTTTTTTTTCCCGCAGGAGGTTGACATTTCTTTCTGCGGTAGACTAGTTGCTATAGAACACGAGCTGTCCAGCTATTTACTCATAGCTGGGAGGAGAAGAAGAGGATTTATACCTTTCCCAAGAGTACTACTACGTAAATGTAATGGATTCGGCTGGAATTCGAACTTGGCTCACCGATTCCTCAATCAGAGCGGCTATCCTTTACTATACCGTACTGCTTTATAAACGCACGGTTTATCCTGGATATACGACAATTAAATATCTGTGTGAAAATGCAAAGACAGAATGAATTTAAAGTAGTTTTTTTTTTGTAAAATTATTACTGGAACAACTGCCTCCGAAATAGGAAAAATATACGAATTAAAATAAATTTGAAATGAGAAAAATGGTATTGGTTATTCACTAAAATAATGTTTATGTAGTCCATATATGTATATGTATACAAAAAATATACCTTACAGTCTATAATATTGATTCTCATTAGGAAGAGTAAAACGGAGTCGGGTCAATGCGAATGACCAATTCCTTCAGCTGTATATTATGTCCTTCGGCAGGACGACATACAGTTTAAAATTGAGAATTTTTCTTCTCCTAGGCTATTTGCCACCCAAGGCTTTATAACTCAATCTGTCCTTGTATTTACTCATATCTCGGTAAATAGAAATGTTGAATTCATACTTTTTTTCAATTGGACTGGTATACGAACTCAGCTCTCCAGTTCCTCAATCCGCCTCGCAATCCATTGCCCTACCGTGATTTTTATTGATATCCAATTATTTTTCTGTGTCTCAAGATCTATAATGTAAAGAGCAGATTAAAATTTAATTTTAAAATAGATTTCACTCACGCTGAAATTACACTGAAAACTCGGTTCCCGTTCAATCAAGTGGAAGGCTCATTCATATTGACGCGATGATCTCGATTACGTCCCCTAATAGTCGAAACGGGCGCTTCTGATACAGCAATTGTCACTGCTTTGAATCAGACCGTCCAGTAGCTTTCATGCTCACTAATGCCGACTGAACGAAAGTACACTTCGGTAGACAAGGAAGGTTCAGCTATTATAGAAGCTGTAAAAAGGTGATCACTCTATTTATTTGGTTGACACTTTACCATCGTTACGAACCAGCAGGCGGGGAACTTCATGTTTAATAATGAGAAAAAAAAAATTTAAAACGATAAGATACAAAGATGGAGAATGAAAATGGAGAACGATAATTATGAAATTACTTATAGACCAGGGAAGGATAATATACCTGCTGATACACAGTCACGGGCTCAGTATGGCGCTATCTTACATAGAGAAAAGTTATGAGCTCTAACATCGTCATTGTAAGCCTGGTATAAACAGGTTAGCCCTCTTTGTCAAAGTATGGAATCTACATTGCACTATGCAAGATGTAAAGAGGATGCGCTGACTGTTCCATGTGTGAAAAATGAAAACGATTTTTCTACAAAGCTGAAAACTGTCGCTTGATAAAAGCTACACAACGAATGGAAAGATATTAAGGGGCCTCTTCACATGAAGTTCACCGCCTGTTGGTCGTACCGATGGTAAAATATCAACCAGATAAGACCAACTTTTTTACAGCTTCTAACTCGCAGAACCATTATGTGTTAAAGTTAATAGGCGAGTACTCTCGTTTTCCCTTTGCTTGCCCCAATATCACAACTAGTGCAGTAATTAAATGCTTAATTCAGATTTTTTTAGTGTTCCGGACTCATTCCTACATTCATTCTGATCTGGGTTCCTCGTTTCTATCTAAGGAACTGCATGAGTACCTCAATCATTTGGTTATAGAAACGAGCCGAGCCTTAAAATCTCGAAGGGAATTGTTAGTGTGAACAATACACTGAACCTATCTGAAATCACCTCACACTGGCGTTGACTTCGAGAAATCTACAAGAATCTGAGTGGGATGTTGTTCTACCCGCAGTACTGTATGCCATAAGATCTCTACCCTGTACCACAACGAACACTAAACCCCACGAAAAAAAATTTTCATAACAACGGCTGCCACCTTGTGGTCATTCTTGCCCATTTGGCTAGCAACCTTTGGTCCGGTTCTCTTATTTCGTAATCTCCTTGTTAATAGTTACGAACATTTAATCGATGAGGTCCAGCTGTTAGACGCCAATTCCCAATATAGTAATGTGAGATTTAATGACGGACCTTGGTCTACTGTATCTGTGCATGATTTGATTCCTGTCGGGAACACATACGATCGGGGAGAACCAAAAATTAGAGCATTACTGAAGTGGAGAAACCAGAGTCTGATCTCCATTGAGTAATCCTGAAATACATTTGCCTGTAACCTCCGACACTGAGGATCAAAATTCTACTCTGATATCCGAAGATTCAGTAACACTAAGACAATCTTCGAGGAATTGAAGAAAACTGGTACGATATCTAGAACATAAAAAAAACATTTAAAAAGAAAATGAAGGAGGGGAGAACGTCATAAGCATTAACTTCCCTCGAATTGAATTACCAGGGCTCATATTGCAACTTTTTGCAATATGAGCTCTGGTAAAATTATATATGATAACAGCAAAAAATTGCAATATAAGCACTGGTAAAAATGGTTGCAGAAATTCACACAGACGAAGGACATTAATTTTATAATGACACAGTGGAAATTCATACACAGACGTCCTCAAGGACATCTGTGTATGTAAAATTTAGGTATTGAGCAAAATAAACGTTCTCATTCCAACCACAGTGGGTAAAGGCGTTGGTTAGATCCAGTGACAGGTTCCCTCTGAGAGGAAGTGTAGGTTTGTAAACAGTGACTATTACGACTAATAATGCAAGACTCTTCGGTAAATCGAATTTTCTCAGTCAGTGTGTTTTTATATAAATACGCTTAAATTCACCTTTATCCCTGCCGTGCGCCAATGGCTTAGTGGTAGAATCCCGACTGACCCCAATTCAGTCGGATTTCTATCCTAGCTAGAGCCAACCGACGTCTAGCCACACTGTGATACAGCTAAACAGTGTATATATATATATATATATTCTTTTACTTGTGTGCTATTAGCGCCGTCGTCGATTAATTTGTTTATTAAAGTCTTCAATCAATAGAACATTTGCGCTTTGACCATTAGACCTGGATTAAAATTATTTGACCTGGATTATTGTTGAAAATATCATTACCATGGCAGTGGATAGATTTGTCAGCTATTGTTTTGCGGATGAGTTTGCTGATCTTGTTAAGAAATATAACCACACTAGATTATTTACTCTCTCCCAGAAACTGTAACTAAGGTCCGCTCGTCAGTGGATAGCCTGGATTTGCTCGCCGCCTTGGTAGATGTGTCCGCTCGGAATCATGTCGCAGAGGGCTAGTGATCTCTTGACGTTTCCAAATATTTCTTGGCAAACAATTTATCTTAAATGAAAAAAGAATTCCAATAACAATAATATTTCCAATATGATGTTACTACTTAGTTTAAATAATAAAAAAACTGATAATATACGATAAAATTTGTTTTGCGCGATGTTTGACTGCAAATATTGGATAGAAACAGTATCTGACCTAATGCTAATATTATTTCATAATATCTAAATAAGGCTCGACATGAATTAAAGTATTTTATTATTTATTAGTTCCAAACTAATTAGATGCAAATATATATTTATTGCTGAGTAACATTATCAGTTAGAGATAAAAAAGAACGAATAAAAACTAATAAGTGGCTTATAGAAAGAAAAAATAATACAAATCTCAGAGACAAAAAAAAATATAAAACGCTGAACGAAATTCTGAAACGATTGTAGATAAAATGCAGAAAGATAAGAAAGTAAGTTGTAATGACAGACAACGTAAAAAGTAAAGAAAAAGAAAGGAAGAAAGAAAGAATATAATGCAGAAAGAAGGAGGAAGAAAGAAAGAATATTGCAGAAAAAAAGGAAGAAAGAAAGAATATAATGCAGAAAAGAAGGAGGAAGAAAGAAAGATATAATGCAGAAAAAGGAGGAAGAAAGAAAGAATATAATGCAGAAAGAAGGAGGAAGAAAGAAAAAGAATATAATGCAGAAAAAGGGAGGAAGAAAAGAAAGAATATAATCAGAGAAGAAAGAAAGAATATAATGCAGAAAAGAAAGGAAGAAAGAAAGAATATAATGAAAAGAAGGAGGAAGAAAGAAAGGAAAAGAAAGAATAATGCAGAAAAAAGGAGGAAGAAAGAAAGAATATAATGAATATAATGCAGAAAAAAGGAGGAAGAAAGAAAGAATATAATGCAGAAAAGAAGGAGGAAGAAAGAAAAAGAATATAATGGAATATAATGCAGAAAGAAGGAGGAAGAAAAAAGAATATAATGCAGAAAAAGGGGAGGAAGAAAGAAAAGAATATAATGCTTATAATGCAGAAAAAGGAGGAAGAAAGAAAGAATATAATGCAGAAAAAAGGAGGAAGAAAGAAAGAATATTGCCAAAAAAAGGAGGAAGAAAGAAAGAATATAATCAGAAAAAAGGAGGAAGAAAGAAAGAATATAATGAAAGAAAAGAATATAATGCAAAAAAAGAAGGAAGAAAGAAAGAAGAATATAATGCAGAAAAAAAAGGAAGAAAGAAAGAATATAATGCAGAAAAGAAAAGAAAGAAAAAGAATAACAATGCAGAAAAAGGAGGAAGAAAGAAAAGAATATAATGCAGAAAAAAAAGGAGGAAGAAAGAAAGAATATAATTAGAATATAATGCAGAAAAGAAGGAGGAAGAAAGAAAGAATATAATGCAGAAAAAAAGAAGGAGGAAGAAAGAAAGAATATAATGCAGAAGAAGGAGGAAGAAAGAAAGAATATAATCAGAAAAAAGGAGGAAGAAAGAAAGAATATAATTAAAAAAAGGAGGAAGAAAGAAAGAATATAAATGCAGAAAAGAAGGAGGAAAAAGAAAGAATATAATGCAATAATGCAGAAAAAGGAGGAAGAAAGAAAGAATATAATGGAACATAATGCAGAAAGAAGGAGGAAGAAAGAAAAAGAATATAATGCAGAAAAAGGGGAGGAAGAAAGAAAAATATAATGCAGAAAGAAGGAGGAAGAAAGAAAGAATATAACAGAAAAAAGAAAGGAAGAAAGAAAAAATATAATGCAGAAAGAAGGAGGAAGAAAAGAAAAGAATTTGCAGAAAAAGGGAGGAAGAAAGAATATAATGCAGAAAGAAGGAGGAAGAAAGAAAAATATAATGCAGAAAAAGGGAGGAAGAAAGAAAGAATATAATGCAGAAAGAAGGAGGAAGAAAGAAAGAATATAATGCAGAAAAAAGGGAAGAAAGAAAAAGAATATAATACGAAAAAGGAGGAAGAAAGAAAGAAATATAATGGAAAAGGGAGGAAGAAAGAAAGAATATAATGCAGAAAAGAAGGAGGAAGAAAGAAAAGAATATTGCAGAAAAAGAAAAGGAAGAAAGAAAGAAATAAATGCAGAAAGAAGGAGGAAGAAAAGAAAAATATAATGCAGAAAAAGGAGGAAGAAAGAAAGAATATAATGAATATAACTGAAAGAAAAGAATATAATGCAGAAAGAAGGAGGAAGAAAGAAAGAATATAATGCAGAAAAAGGAGGAAGAAAGAAAAGAAATAATGCAGAAAGAAGGAGGAAGAAAGAAAGAATATAATGCAGAAAAAGGAGGAAGAAAGAAAAGAATATAATGCAGAAAGAAGGAGGAAGAAAGAAAGAATATAATGCAGAAAAGGGAGGAAGAAAGAAAGAATATAATGCAGAAAAGAAGGAGGAAGAAGAAAGAATATCTAAAAAATAATGCAGAAAGAAGGAGGAAGAAAGAAAGAATATAATGCAGAAAAAGGAGGAAGAAAGAAAAGAATATAATGCAGAAAGAAGGAGGAAGAAAGAAAGAATATAATGCAGAAAAAGGAGGAAGAAAAGAAAGAATATAATGCAGAAAAGAAGGAGGAAGAAAGAAAGAATATAATGCAGAAAAAAAAGGAGGAAGAAAGAAAGAATATAATGCAGAAAGAAGGAGGAAGAAAAAAAGAATATAATGCAGAAAAAAGGGAGGAAGAAAGAAAGAATATAATGCAGAAAGAAGGAGGAAGAAAGAAAGAATATAATGCAGAAAAAGAAAGGAAGAAAGAAAGAATATAATGCAGAAAGAAGGAGGAAGAAAGAAAGAATATAATGCAGAAAAAGGGAGGAAGAAAGAAAGAATATAATGCAGAAAGAAGGAGGAAGAAAGAAAGAATATAATGCAGAAAAAGGGAGGAAGAAAGAAAGAATTATAAGAAAGAATAAATGAATTAGAAAAAAAGAAAGGAAGAAAGAAAGAATATATTGCAGAAAAAGAAAGGAAGAAAGAAAGAATATAATGCAGAAAGAAGGAGGAAGAAAGAAAAGAATTAATGCAAAGGGAGGAAGAAAAAGAAAGAATATAATGCAGAAAAAGAAGGAGGAAGAAAGAAAGAATATAATGCAGAAAAAAGGAAGAAAAGAAAGAATATAATGCAGAAAGAAGGAGGAAGAAAGAAAGAATATAATGCAGAAAAAGGAGGAAGAAAGAAAGAATATAATAGAAAGAAGGAGGAAGAAAGAAAGAATATAATGCAGAAAAAAGGAGGAAGAAAAAAGAATATAAAATATAATGCAGAAAAAAGAAAAGGAAGAAAGAAAAGAATATAATGCAGAAAGAAGGAGGAAGAAAGAAAGAATATAATGCAGAAAAAGGAGGAAGAAAGAAAGAAATATAATGCAGAAAGAAGGAGGAAGAAAGAAAGAATATAATGCAGAAAAAGGGAGGAAGAAAGAAAGAATATAATGCAGAAAGAAGGAGGAAGAAAGAAAGAATATAATGCAGAAAAAGGGAGGAAGAAAGAAAGAATATAATGCAGAAAGAAGGAGGAAGAAAGAAAGAATATAATGCAGAAAAAGGGAGGAAGAAAAAAGAATATAATGCAGAAAGAAGGAGGAGAAGAAAGAAAGAATATAATGCAGAAAAAAAAGGAAAAAAAGAAAGAATATAATGCAGAAAGAAGGAGGAAGAAAAGAAAAGAATATAATGCAGAAAAAGGGAGGAAGAAAGAAAGAAAATAATGCAGAAAGAAGGAGGAAAAAGAAAAGAATATAATGCTAAAAAGGGAGGAAGAAAGAAAGAATATAATGCAGAAAAGAAAAGAAAATAAAGAAAAAAAGGGAGGAAGAAAGAAAGAATATAATGCAGAAAGAAGGAGGAAGAAAGAAAGAATATAATGCAGAAAAAGAAAGGAAGAAAGAAAGAATATAATGCAGAAAGAAAGGAAGAAAAAAATAAGAAAGAAAAAGAAAGGAAGAAAAAAAAGAATATAATGCAGAAAGAAAGGAAGAAAGAAAGAATATAATGCAGAAAAAGGGAGGAAGAAAGAAAGAATGACAGAAAGAAACAGAAAAGGAGGAAGAAAAAAGAATATAATACAGAAAAAAAAAGGAGGAAAAGAAAAATATAATGCAGAAAAAGGGAGGAAGAAAGAAAGAATATAATGAAAAGAAGGAGGAAGAAAAGAAAGAATATAATGCAGAAAAAAAGGAGGAAGGAAAGAATATAATGCAGAAAGAAAGGAAGAAAGAAAGAATATAAAAAAAAGGGAAAAGAAAGAATATAATGCAGAAAAAAGGAGGAAAAAGAAAGAATATAAAGAAAAAGAAAATGAAGAAAGAAAAAATATAAAGAAAGAAGGAGGAAGAAAGAAAGAATATAATGCAGAAAAAGGGAGGAAGAAAGAAAGAAATGGTGAAATTGAAATGAAGAAAAATAGAAAGAATGAGAAAGCAAATTTTAACAAAAAAGAAAATGAAAGAAAGAAAATTAATCTAACTGAAAGAAAGAACGTAATACTAGCAGATTTTACGAAAAGAACTAAACGGTGTTCCAATAATTTGAACTGATTTTAAATGTGAATTAAGTTTAAGTGTCTAATGGGTTTTTTCTTCCAGTTTTAACAACGTAAGTATTTGGCAATTTCAACCATGGAAATATTAACAATCAAACAACTTGTTAAAGTTATCGAAGTCTATCCTGAAAATGAACGTTCAAACAGAAATGCAATGAAAAGTTCCCAGGTCACATCATCTCTCGAAACAGTGAAGTCAATTGGCCACCACGATCGTGCGACTTACCGCATTTAGATTTCTCCCTTTGGGGTCATCTCAAAAGTAAGGTCTATGCCACCAAGCCAACAACAATTCAACAGCTGAAGGATGAGATAATAAGGCATAATGGTGGGATCGAGTAGCAACTATGCAGAAGCTTCATTAAAAATTTTGACCATCGAGTGGAGGTGTGCCGCCGAAGCCTTGGCGAACATTTGGGCAATATTATTTTTCAAACATAATTGCCATGATTTAGATAACAGGATCCAATAGAGAAATAAATAAATTTTCACCAATTTATTTACTACTGACTTTGATCCGTCTTAATGTGACACCCTTATATATAATCCGTCTTAATGAAATAACCTATATGTTTAAATACTGATATAATAAAAGAGAATATATAAGATTTTAATTTTTGAAACGAAGAAAAAAACCCAAAAAGGAACAAAGAAAAATATGGAAAGAAAAGAAAGTGAAAAATAAAATATGCTGAGAAAGAAAGAAAGAAACAAAGAAAGAAACAAAGAAACAAAGAGAGAACAAAGAAATGTTAAAAATGGAAAGAGAAAAAAACATTTTTTTTTATTTTTATGCAGAAACGATGGTGGGGGTACCTTTTCTGCTTTTTGCCAGATTTATGGTTCAGTCAATATTATTTTGAATGATCGTTTTCACTGACAAAACCATTCTTTCTGCTATCATGCTTCTGCAGTCTTATCAACAGACAATGCCTTTAAGTATATTTGAAAGTTCCAATAATTAGGCTGTAGCGTCGAAATATTTTCCCTTCGGAATTTCCTCATTCAAACAAAATTATTCCGTTATATTTTTAAAAGTTTTACAAACCAACAATTTCCATCAAATCAATTCATTTTCGCCTCTGGAAATGGGAAGTCAATCAATTTACATACTCCCAAATGCAAAATATATCACAAAGTCTTTTTTTTTTCAGCTGTTTCGAGTTAGCCAAAAATATTCCTACTTTTCGATCTCGCCGCTGGTATCTGGCCGTGCATCTAACACTTCTCGTATGAAGACACGGCGTTGTTCTGGGGACGGATAACTGTTCAACATGCAGTATTTTTTCTTGAACTTCATTCTGTTTTGCCACAGACTGTTCATCGTGTTAAATGCATGGAAAACTTCATAACGCTTACTTTTCGAAAACTAGAGACTGTATATACAACAAAAAAATATTTTAAAGAAGAAAAATCACCGGACATTTATGACCCCACGTTTAACATATTTCTTTCAGTAGGAGAAATACTTTTGCAAGCGAAGCGTACTGTCCAGAGGATATCGATGGCGTTCGTGGTAAAGAACGAGAGAAATCGAGTGAGTAAGGAATCAAGATTTGTAGAGGTTGAATTGTGATGAACTGGTCCTCAGATATCAAAAGAAAGTGGCCTCAAGATGGAAATGGGTTGACAGATAAGGGCTGATTCGCTTGGATACGGGCATACCCGAAGGAGATGACAGAGCTTTTTCTTGTGATATAATGGACGGGTCAGCTACGGTCAAATATTCGGTAATGATTAGCTTGAGATCCCCGATAGCAAGGAAATTGAGACGGAGAAAAAAATCATGAAATCTGGAAAGAAATGAAGGAAAAAGAGAGAAGAAAAGTTATAAAAAAATATAAATGATGATGAAGACGAAAGGAAAAGAGACTAAAAAGGAAAAGAAAAGAGTTGGAAAATATTCTAGAAAGGCGTGCGTTAAATGAATGACAGAAAACACGGAATGCAAGCTTTAACAAGAAAGGGAAATCGAAGAATTATGGAACGGTGAAACTGTGAATGGTAGAAAGAAAATATATGTGCGGAAAAGAAAAGAAGGAAAACTAAGGAAAGGAAGGAAAAAGAAAGAATGAGAGAAAGAAAGTAAAAGTAAAAGAAATAAATTAAGAAACAAACAAGAAAAGAAAAGTAAATGAATTAAATTCTGAAAGAAAAGACAAAGAAAAATAAATGAAGAAAGAAATAAAAAAAGTAAATAAGCAGTGAAATAAAAAAAAAGAAGAAACAGTAAAGGAAATAAATTGAAAAAGAAAATTTGAAAAATAAATTAAAAATAATAAAAAAGGAAAATAATAAATAAATAACAACTAAAAATCTCAAGAAAGAAAGGAAAAGTATATAAAAGAGAAAAAAACGGAAATAACGAAAGAAAAAAGAAAGAAAATAATATTAAATAAATTGAGAAAGATTAAAAAAGAAATAAATTAAAAAAAAGGAAGGAATGAAGTAACAGTAAAGTGTAACATGTTAAAGGAAATAAAGAAAGAAAGATAGAAAAACGTTTATTACAGAAGGGGAAAATGATTGTAAGTAAAGAGAGAAATACAATTAACGATACCAGAGAGCAAATAAGCTCTTGTTAGATTCCATGCATGTCTGTCGAAACGACGGATAAAATGCAAACAATACTTCAATGTATAACATTGATTCCCCGATTCCTATATCTCAGGCGAAACTGACCTCATGACTTCAGGTCAAAGTTTACCTACCATCGCTCGTAAATATTCGATGCGTCTTCATTTCAGTTCAATTCAAAATAATAGGAGACGATAAATAAAACAGTCGGAAATTCTTGGACGAAACATGAACTGCCATATTAAAAGTTTTTACAATATATTTATTATTTGTTTCGGCTTTCAAGTCAGGTTTTTTTTCATTTTGATTTTTGCTCTTTATAAAAAAAAAAAAAAAATTCACCGAGCTGGTTCTGACTGACTCAAAGAAATAAAGCGACGGAGATTGAACCCCTGACGGCTAGATATGCCACCACTGTGTTAACCGTTAATATTAATGGTAATGTCGAGGGAGGCATGGTGGAGTAATGCATAGCGGCTTGGACTGGATTGAGGAATCGGAGAGCAGAGTTCGAATTCCAGTCGAATCCATTACATTCACTTACGTGCTAAGGTATGTATCCTCTTTTTCTCTCCCCAGCTATACGTAAATAGCAGGATGCTTTGGATAGCAACTGGTCTGCTGCAGTAAGAAATGGCAGCCTACTGCTTCAAAAAATCTGCCTCGTCAGTCATGTATCAAAAGATAGATCACCTAAACGTGTATCACGCATAACACATAAGTGACTGAATGTCGGAATTGTGTACAGTAACATGTCTTACCTTGACCGAAGAGTCGTTTGAAAATTATGAATATTTCATAAATAGGTTTTCAGGAAATAAATCTGAAGAGATGACTAATTGGGATCGTCCTGTCTAGTATGGATCAGAGCTTTCTGACAAAAGGTTGTTGTTTTTTATTTGCTTACGGAATGTTTGATTACCTAACGCCAGTCTATAGAGTCAGAGGAAGGATTATCTTCCTTAGAACCGAAATAATTCATTATCTTGAATCCGTTTTTTATTCGTGGCAAAACGGTTGCAAACAGCTGATATATTTAGTCATTGCTGAACGCATATTGGCAAAATGTACAACATACGTAGGAGAGGTCTTACGGCCATATAACATTGAAACACCGGTTCTCGTAAGATCACCGAAGTTAAGCAACCTAGAGCCTGGTCAATTCCGAGATGGGTGGCCGCTTGGGAATACTAGGTGCTGTAAGATTGGATGTGTAGAGTGTATAATGGGCATACGGCCATATCACATTGAAGCACTACTACTCGTAAGATCGCCGAAGTTAAGCAACCTAATCAATTCAGAGATGGGTGACCGCTTGAGAATACCAGGTGCTTAAGATTGGATACGCAGGGGGTATAATGGGCTTACGGTCATATCCCATTGAAACACCGGTTCTCGTCAGTAAGCTTGGCTGTGCAGTTTGAGTAATGGATAACGGCTCGGAATTTGAAATCAGAGAGACGAGTTCAATTTTCAGTCGGGTGCGTTATATTTACCCCCGATCAATTACCCTTGGGAAAGATATGAACGAGCCTCTACTTTCCTCAGCTATGGATTAATCAATAGGACTGGTATCAGCAAATAACTATTATTTAAAAAGAATATATAATCTAATGATATTTTAACCTGCAATATTTGAATAATCCATAAAAACCAATCAAACCAACCTAATCTATTCGAGGTGGGCACTTTGGCGTCGTGTAAGGAATCTTGTCTTGCTAGATAATTTGCGAGTAGTGAGTTCGTTTCTCACTGGGTGCTCCATTTTCGGTTTTGTGTAATATCTAATCTACACTTTGACAATCACTGGACACTTCGACGTGGTCTAATGGTTAGCAATCTTGAGGCACTAGATCAATTACAACATGAATAGTGAGTTAGATCCTCCCTGGGTGCCCTCTAATTTCGACCCTGTACCACATTAAACTACGCTTAGAAAACCACCTGGGTACTTTGACGTGGGGTAATGATTAGCAAGTTTGTCTAGCTAGATCAATTTGGAATGAATAGTGAGTTAGATCCTCACTAAGTGCCCTAAACTTCGACCTTGTGCCAGTTCTAAGCTACGCTATATGAAAGTCGAGATCTGACTAGGTTATTTAAGGAAATGACCCTAGTTATTGGGTTAATATTTTGCTTTTGTAGCAGTTTGTGGTACCGGACAAATGTACCCCTAGCTTAGCCTATTTTATATTCAATTTCCTTACGCCCTATTCGAAATTTGTTATAATTATTCCATACATCGAGGTATTTCTCGTGGTTAGAACTTGATTAATACTACATTCTGAAGTTTTATGATGAGTTAAAGGAATGTGTTATGATATTCACATTTGAATTTCAGTAACATTTGATTATACAAAGCATCATATGACTCAAGAAACAACAACCGAATCCGCGGTGACTTGTCTAAAGAGATTAAAAAAATAAGGTATAATGAAATGCTTAAAGAAAGAAAGTTTGATAGAAAAACACGAAAGAAAATGAAAGATTGAGGGAGTGAATGAAAAAGAAAAACAGGAAGGAAAATTAAAATAAATACAATAACAAAGAATGAAAAAAGCAAGAGAAAGAAAAAAAAAATAGTATATACTTTTGTCCCCAATTTGAAACAACAGACTAACGATTGCGCTACGGGAGTACCACTTATGCATTATGGGAAGGAAGAAGAAGTATACTAAATTTATTACTAACAAACTAACAGATGTCCTCAATCTTGAAACGGATTTTTATTTTGTTTTTTACTATAATGAAATTTTTTTCAAAATGGTAGTCTTTGAATATAATTTCTGATTATTATAATAAAACGTACTAATTGTCGGACATCTACTCATTACGTAAAAAATGGAAAAGTTATTTCCCTATTTTATGTCAATTGTAATGTCATGCTAATGTAATGTTATGCTAATACAAGTCTAATCATCCCGTTAAAATGACATCATAATGGGTAAGACTTAACTATTATGACTATTAATTATTCCTTTTAACTAACTTTTCGGGATATGCCGAGGTAAGAAGCTCAAAATCAGCCGATAGAAAATACATTCTAATCTCATACAGTTTCAACAAATATGACAGACATAATTAACTTGACACCTTCTCAGTGCCAATTCTAACATGATCTAGAAATAAAGACCTCTGTAACGATCTACCAAATAACAGTAAGCCATCAATATAAACACATGATCGTTCAATTACCGACTGATCACATTGATTAACTCAAAATATAATAGAAGTAGAGAGGTTTGCCTATCGTCCTGTTCACAAACGCGGCCTTTTTCATAAGAGTATAGGTCTATCCCTTGTTTCTTGCTTAGGTTTGGATTTCCAGTTTCTTCTAAAATCTTCTCATTCTCTTTTACTCGCAGGAACCCCTTGCGTCTTAGTGGCATTATCAACTTGCTTGGAATAAACTGATAAAAAATTGTTGAACAGTTATTGTCTTCCACAAGAATGTTTTAGTTCTATGACTAAATTTGAATTTGCTTTGTTCTTTTTTACAGATCAAAAAGATTGTACATATAAAAAAAAAATGTTTTCCGTATGTTTCTGTGAACTGCAGCCAGCAATAATTTCATTCAATGTTGGTTTTATGATCATTCTCCTACTGTGAAAGAAAAACTACAACACATTTCAATTCAACATTTAATCTCCTTTGCAGTAGCCTTCTTCTGAAGTCAAACACTTTATCCAGCTTCGTTTCCACTGATGGAAGCATTCCGGGAACTCGATTATTGCGGGGGTAGCGAGCCGCTGCCTCGCCGCATTATCTTGGATTTCCTCGACGTTTTGAAATGTGTTCTTGAAATGCTCTTGAATTATTTCTCTTGAAAATTTGAATAGGAAAATACTCAAAGGGTTGGATCTGGGCCGCTGCCTCGTCGGATCTTAGGATTTTTGTAATTATCCAAAAAATGCTGCACAAACTATGGTTGGATGGAATCTTCGTAGTTTTGAAACGACCAACTCTACACTTGAACCAATTTCTCTTGTAAAATTTGAAAGGAAAAACGTTTTAAAATGTGGGTTGGATTCTGGGGAATCTTTGGTTGTCGGATTCAGGGATTTTTTAATTATCCAAAAAATACTTTGGATCAGAACTCTATGGTTTATATTCACTTCAAATTGTTTATCCACTATTAGATAATGGTAAAATAAACCCTCTCCTTGACTAGAAGCTTACTGAAATGATAAGAGAGGGAATATAGCTTTTATAAAAAGATAATATCAGAAAAAAAAAGGAACGAAGAACGTTTTATCTTAATGTTCAATAGGAATAAAGACAATCAGAAAACATGCATTTTTGATAAAGGCTTCAACTCTAAATTTTCCTTTATCTTCTAGTACAATAAAAAAATGTTTGGATACAAAATTTTAAATAGTTTTAAAAACAAAACCATTATTTTTATATTCACTTCAAATTCTTTATCCCTTTAGCCAACATCTCATGGGAGACAATCGTTGGATACTCTCGAAATGAACTAGCGATATTGCTTTACTGAAATGAAAAAACGAACAAATATATACTTGTAACGAGGTATAAGTTATCATTGTAAATAAATAGCGATCAGTTAAAAAAAATTCAGATTTGAGGGCGGATAAATTCGAACTTTCTCCATAATTTTATTTCTAAAAGTATAATAGAATATCTTTTTAATCAATTGATTCAAAACATGCATTTGCTTCGATAAAAACACTCAGAGGACTAAACAAGTCGGCTAAATTTTCCTTTTGTCTTTATTTATATATATATATATATATATATAGAGAGAGAGAGAGAGAGACTGAGAGAAACAAAGACAGAGACAACTAGAGACACACTCACATATAAACAGACAGTGATAGATAGATAGATAGATAGATAGATAGATAGATAGATAGATAGATAGATAGATAATGTTTTGGTTACATTCGTCTTTATGTTAAGGATTTTAGAACCAGAAAATGAAATAAATAGAGTAAATCTGAGTGAATGATTACAGGATCACGAGAAAAGAAAACGCAGGAGAGTCTAAAACTCAGAAAGACAAAGAGAACTGAAGAGATGTTTCAATAAAGACAACAAAAAAAGACTCGACGAATGAAGAATAATGATCATTCAAGGTTAGACAGAAAAAAAGATGAAAATCAAAAGCTTCCATTATTGACATTTGCAGAAAGTGGCAACTGCCATTCTGCAAAAGCTTCTTTCTTTTTTTTTTTTTTTGGCTGATGTGGCAAGCAAATGACACTAAGTTACTTACTGGATGCCTTATAAATATGGCTTTATGCCAAGCTTGGTTTGGTTCAGCAAACTTCCTATTGCTATTTAAATAAATACATCGTGTGTACAAGAATTCGTGAATATCGGCGCCTATATTGGCATTTTGGAAAAGAAACGTGACAATGTATTCGAACAAGAAAGGCATTTAATCTGAAAAAATCGTTAAGGGGCGAAACGATATAAAGTTGTCTCATTCGCAAGTCTTTTTCAATCGATTAACCTAGTCGCCTCCTGTAATTGTACGTGTTCACGTACTGAGAAAGTAACTGCATACTGGTGTTAATTCTTCGCATATTGACGACACTGTCTCTCAAATATGCTTCCTTTCTTCATTAAATTTATATAGAATAAGCAGCATAAGAATTCATCAGATAATTTTAACTCATCAATGGGCTCTCTGGATTTGGTAGAATCTTCAGACCTAATAGGACTATTTCTCCTGTATAACCTTACAGCATTTGATGTGTGGAGATTGATAGCGACGATGTTCTAATGGTAGTTAATGAATATACTCGAAGTAAGGTCGATAAAATTAGAAAAATAATACTTAGGACGTTTAAATCGTTCGGTCTTAAGGTAGTTGTCAATGCTAACCTTAAACAAGTTGATTTCCTGTTACAATTAATTTAACGATGAATAATTTCCAACCTTACATGAAAATTAACGCTAACACAGTGTATATTCATCCTAACTCCAACCACCCACCGTCCGTAATCAAACATATTCCATGATCAGAAGAACGGCGAATTAACCAGCCCTCTTCTAGCAAAGAAATATTTGAAAAACATAAGACGATCTATGACAAAATCCTTAAGGATAGTAGTTATAAATCTTCAAGAATCGAATTTGTGGAAAATTACGATCATTCCAAGAAGACAAACAGAAAAAGGAAAATCATATGGCATACTCCTCCATACAATCAATTAGTGCGTACTAAATTAAGACATGAGTTCTTAGAATTAATTGAAAAACATTGCCCTAAAAGAGCTCGCCGAGGAAAATTTTCAGTCGTAATAATCTAAAACTTAGCTACAGTTGCACAAATAATTTAGAAAGAATAATTAAATCACACAGCACTAAAATATTAAAATTATGTAACAAGAGTAACGGGTAAACTAGGACTGATTCTACGGGGTCTACTACAAATAACCTTTGTAATTATAAAAATCCCAACCATTGCCCGTTATCCAACAGGTGTTTAACAAAATCCATAGTATTCGGGTGTACTATTACCTCGGTTGAAAATCCTAGGATTTCAGAACGTTTTTACATCGGTAGCACAATGAACGATTTCAAAAAAACAGGTTTATAAACATACCGCATCATTTAATAACGCAAATAAACGAAAAATGACTTTACTTTCCAAGTATTTTGGAAATTAAAAGACGAAGATAAAACACCTAAAGTTAAATGGAAAATCCTAAACCAAGTTAGAATCTTGAGGTCTCTAAACGAACCGTGTTTTCTCTGCCTGCTAGAGAAAATACAAATAATTAAATACTCGAACAAAGACAATCTGTTGTATCGGAGCTATGAAACGGCAATAAATTGTAAACAGACAAAAGAATTAACCCTACAATCTAATCTGCGAATTAATCCTCTTAGGTTTTAAACATAGCAGCGTAAACACTGTCAATATACCATAGTTGTGCTTGTAATACATAATTCATTTTAATTTGACTTTGAAATTTAACTCTAAACCTAAAATATTCTAATTTATTCTTACTTCTGTAAATTAACTGGAATAAAATAATTTTATTGTCATAGAGTTTACTTTTCTTGTTCATCCATTATTTGGATTAAACGGAATAACTTAACCCTTTAAATAATACTTTATAATTAATATTAATAAATTAATTTAATAATATGGGAATTTAAAAAATTTTAAATATAAAACGTTCGTTCACATTCGTAAAAAAATTCACATAAAATTAGCGGTGTTTATTGACAGGTTGTTGTTGGTCCAAGGGTATCAACACAGACTGACGGTCAGGTTTCGATCCAAGCTTATCTAGACCTACCATTATTCATTTTTACCTTTCTTTATGTAATAACCTCAATTCTCTTTTCCAACTTAGTTTATAGAAATTTGAAGGTTAATACTAATTTTAATGTTATTTTATCTTTATTTCTATCTAGACTTTAGCATCTATTTATCTTTTAAAATCGTTATCGTTATATTACTTGAATTATTTTTCTCTAAAATAACACTCTATGCCAAAAAATAATGCGAAAGTGAAAAAAGTATGTAATATTCTAATTCACATCGTAAAGTAAAATTTTCTTACGCATAATAAATATGTCAATGTAAAGATTTTAAATCAGTTTGGTATTCTAATCTATATTAGAAAGTCCGTTTCATAAAATAGGGTAGTACTCTTTTACATTCCATGAAGAATTATCTTCGAGCACACAATGTTTTCGCTTTAGAAATAAAAAGATAGCAGACTGTTAAAGTAAAAATTCTACGTTTCGACGGAATTACATGGCCTGGATATATCCCTTCTTAGATTATTCACCCCCCTCCACCCCCCCCCTTTTTTTCTCCCCCTCACTGTTACTAATCACTTAGATTCCTTTCTTTCTTCACATGTAAATTCTTTTTATACCTTCTATGGGAAACTTTACAATGACGGAAGTGGAAGGCATGCTTCGATAACTGCATTTCTGATTCTACACCTGATGAAACGTTAAAATTTTTCGTTTTTTTTTAACGTTGAAACAAGATTTACAGTTTTGGCCATACATATGGGATATTGAATTTCATTTATATATAATTTATTTATATATGTTCTGTGATAAATACAGTGAGCTCTCTTTGTGGTCCGCTTTTAATATTTATATTATTAGGATTTACTTAGATTATTTCTCCGACCCCGGATTTTTACCTATATATATATATATATATATATATATATATATATATATATGTGTGTGTGTGTGTGTGTGTGTGTGTGTGTGTGTGCGTGTGTGTGTGTGTTTGTGTGGGCGTTTGTGCTTGTGTGTCTGTGTGTGCTTGCGTGTGTGTGTATTACTAATGTTCACATATTACAAGGCCAAAGAGCCACTCATGTTAGAGGGTTAATCCTACATATGAAGACGTTGAGATCAATGTGACCAAGAAAACCTCCTCCAAAGTAGAAGTTCTTGGGTAGAAGCTATCCCAATGGAACACTTATATAGGCTTCATATTTCGTATTAATATAAATGTTCTATTTAGTGAATAAGTGTTTCTGTATACATGGCTTACGAACATATCAGGTTGAAAAACTCTCGCTCCCGTATAACCAACATAAATTATCAACATCGTACGTAAATGGGTGACCGCCTGAGAATAACAGTTGCTGTAAGCTTGGACGCGGGGGTGGTGTGCTTGATAATGGCTAGGAATGGGTAATCGGAGAGCCGAGTTCAAATTTCAGTTGGGTTCGTTATAGTCACTTACGCGCAAATACCCTTGGAAAAGGTATGGATATATATTTTTTCTCTCACTACACAAGCTACGGGTTAATTAGTAAACTTGATACTATTAAATCATCAACATCTTCAAAAAAATTCTTACAAAGTATCAATAAATCGATCGATCTTTAAACATAGCTGCATTTTTGTCATTTTAGAAGTGTAATCGATGTCTACCCTCCTGGGTTTTCGACTGAGTTTAATAAAGAAAAGTTGCCTTTCGACAGTGTTCAAAGCTAGCTCTGTATCAGACAAGAGACCAACACCTTGCCCGCTATGCCACAAAAGTTTTCCCATGGAAGCGAGACCTAAATATACCTTTTCATGAAATTAATGTCTATTGTTATGATCCTTGAATCCCAATATTTACTAAATAATGGAATTTAATATATAACTCCACATGATTTCTTATTTCTATAAATGTTAAATTTCGTAGATACCCGTGTTTCAGTAGACAGCCGTGATTTTTATTGAATTTGATTGACGTCTACTAGAGCTAATATTTTCAGACAGCATATTTTATATCTTATATTCAAACGTATCTATATGTCATAGACTTCTAAATTCTTGAACCGAGAAAGTCGATGTAATGATGTTAGACATGCTTTCAAATCTTAATGGCAAGGATTCCACATCTTTGAGAACTGAATTATTGATTATTGTATCGTAAATTTCTAATCTTAGCTCTCCAGAAAACGTCTCCATCGGAAGTTGAAAACCAGGCAGGCATACTTCCGCCATCATTGGTGATATTTGAAATTTATTGTCTAGGAGATTCTGTTATCAGAGCAATATATAATATTTATTCATATTTAAATTGTTTTGTAGACAGATAATTTTTATCGCGTAATGAGATCTTTGAACTGTCCACTTTATTTTGAAGACATATTTTGATGTCTTCTTCCTTATTGTATATAACTATAGATTTTCCAGTGACGTCTTCCCATCTGAAAAGAATCAATCGAAATTCGAATTAAAATCATTAAATTGATTGTTTTATAACATGTACGTCCGCATGAACTTTTCCCATAGCTTGGAACTTAACAGGTGCTACCATCCCGAACATCTGCCTGAAATCAAAGCTTCGATTTTTGAGTGCATTGGTCATCTCAATATTTCTGTTTGTTTGTTTAGCAACATATCAACTCGTTATGAGTCATTTAAATGTCTTGGGAACGCTAGTAATTTCTTTGAAAAAATGTATTGCTGGTAATATTAGGATATTAAATAAATAATTTCTATTTTCTAACAAATGGCGTTCTCAGAACTACGTGTTTGCAGTTTAAGATGGTAATGTATCTACCAGGAAGTTCTATAAGCGAGCTTGAAATTCAGTGTATGCCATTTCGCCGAAGTGTAAACAACTTTGTTTTTCATAGCGTTAAACATGTCGGATTATTTGCGGGGAATTTTACTGCACTACTTTATTCAAAAGAGATCTGCAGCTAAAGCATACAGAGTGCTTGTTGAAACTAACGGCGACAATGCACTGCCAGAAATAACATGCAGAGATTGGTTTAGACGCTTCAAAAATAAGGATTTTGATTTTGAAAATAAAACAAACGCTCTGACGAACCGAAGAATTTTGAAGACGAAGAATTGGAAGTATTACGTTATAAAGATTCATGTCAGGCACAGGCTTAACTTTCAGAATCATTAGGAGTTTCGTAACTTTTAAAAGCATTAACAATGATTAAAAAAAAAGGACATTGGGTGTCATACGAGTTGAAGCCGAGAGACGTTGAACAGCGTCTTGTCACGTGTGAACAGCTACGTCAACAGCAGAAAAAAGAAATGCTTTTTTCTTGTATCGTATCGTGACCGGCGATGAAAAGTGGATACACTACAATAGCCCTAACAGTAGAAGATCGAGGTATAAGGCCGGACATACATCATACATGGCAGTAAAATTGTAGTGGGTAGCGATGGACAATACTTCCAGTGACATGTCTCTTAAATTCTTATTGTAAATGAAACATTACTTTTCATGAAAATTTAGCGAGAACTAAAGTCCTAGTATTTTTTTTTTAGAAAATTTATTCCTGGTAATATTTTTTTTCTTTTGAATGTACTACTTGTAGTATTTTTTAAAAAGGTATTGCTGGTAATATTTTTTCAAAGATGTATTGCTGGTATTTTTACAATAAAATATATTTCTATTTATAGAATTTTGACCGCAATTTTAGGGAATGTTAACTATTTGCCCATAGCTGGGACCTTAACGTGTGCTACCACCCCATGTCAACAACATTTAAGAGTTGGTTCGACGCTCCTCAAAACCTCTCGATCAGACGCCTTTCTGCCGGATGTAGTTTATCGTCATACTCAGCACAATCAAATTTCTCTACGCCTTGGATATTAACAGCATAATCAGGCTGAAGAAGCCAAGAACGTGTTGCTATAGGATCATTTCTAGGAGTCTCCAACGTTTCCAAAAGCGTCCTAGAAGGAACCCCAACATACACACGTAAACGATGATTTGTCCCTGCAGAATCTATCTCACATATCTATAAGTTAACTATTCGCCCATACTTAGAATATTGATGCTATAAAGAGTCCGGTGCCTCTGCTGTGTACCTTGAGCTCCTTGCTAAAACCCAGAGAAGAATCAACAATATGACTGGCCCTGATCTGGCAGCTCGGCTTCAGTCACTTTCTCACTACCATGTTTCTCTGTGTCTTTTTCTATAAATACTTTTATGGTAATTGTTCAGTTGAGCTCTTCGCTATGGTAAAACGAGGGCATATGTGAGGCTTTTCGTGACTACTTTCAGGAGCTTTTCACCAGGGAGCCCGGTCTGAGCTCTGCTCAGTTCGACACCTATTTAGCTGATTTTCCCTGCCTTAAGGCAGCTGAAGCAGCTAGGTGCGAGGGTCCAATTACAGAGTCGGAGATCTGGGATGCTTTGAAACAGGTTGGCCTGGACAAATCTCCGGGACTTGATGGTCTTCCGTACGAAGTGTACTTGAGGGAGTCGCCCGTTTTTGTTCCGCTGCTGGCACTGATTTTCGGCAACTGGATGAAGCAGGAGTCTATACCCCAACGCTTCACCAGGGGGCGTGATCAAGTTGTTACGCAAGAATAAAAACGGTGGGGATGGGTTAGGTAACTTTCGCCCTTTAACTATGTTAAACACAGAGTTAAAGATTTTGGCTAAGATCCTGGCTTAACCGTTTGCAGGCTGTCCTGTCTAGTCTGATTGGCTTGGAACAGACGTGCTGTGAAGGGCAGGACTATTCAGGACAACCTTCATATGGTGCGCCTGATCATCGAGCAAGTCGACAGTGAAGCCGCGCTGATCAATTTAGATCAGTCAAGGCCTTCGATAGGGTTGACCATCGTTTTCTGGAGGCTGTTCTTTCGGCGGCCGGTTTCGGGCCGTACTTTCGCACCTGGATCCGACTTCTGTATGCGACTCGGTGCGCTGGTGGAAGGTGAATGGGGTACGATCAGGAGCCTTTCGTATTGTCTCGCTCCATTCGTCAGGGTTGTCCGCTATCGCCCTTGCTTTACGTTCTTGCGTTGGAACCTTTCCTTCGCAAGTTAAAGGCGAATCCGGTCCTACGTAAGATTGCCCTGCCCGGTGATAGCACATCGGCCAGGTATTCTGCCTATGCTGACGACGTTTCGGCTCTTGTGTCGAAGCAGAGCCGAGATTAACGAAGTCAACAAAAGAAATCAGTTGTTATGAGATGGTGACGGGGCCAAGATCAACCGCGATAAGTCTGTTGGCTTGCGGTTGGGTGCGTGGAAGGAGTTTCTCTTCCCGGACCTTTCCACTGGACAGATGGGCCAGTCAAGATTCTCGGCGTCTTTTTCGGTCCTGATCTCCAGTTGGAAATGAATTGGTCGGAGGTGCGAGGAAGGCCGAGATCGCAATTAATTTGTGGTCTCGGAGGAATCTTTCCTTAAAGGGGGAGGCGGAAGTTTGTGTTTCACACATCTACCCGATTCTCCTTTACCGACTCTCTGTGCTTCCACTTCCGTGTGACACTTTACTGGCGTTAGTGAAGCTCTTGTTCTCCTTCTTGTGGGGAGGCAAAGGCTGCCAGAGTCAGTCAGGAGATCTGTTGCCTTCATCCATCTGAAGGCGGTCTGGGCATGCCAAGCATTGAGATTCGTCAATACATGCTTCGCATTAGCTTTCTGGATCAGATGTGTCGCGATTCGGATGAAGGGGCGCCTTCTGGAAGGAAGACGCCCGTAAGAACTTCCCATCCCTGAAGTGTGCATTCGTGCGAGGAGGGGCTCGCCGTTTACCCCGAGCCAATGCTCCTTCTATCGTGAATGTCGTATTGCTCTGAAGCGCCTCTTACGGGCGTCGGATGGCCTCTCAACGTCAGGCGCTGTCTCGTAGGGGCATTATATCAAGTTTTAGTCAGCGGGGCCGTGCGTGATGATCTGATTGACGAGCTCGGTTTGACGAGGCAGCAGGCTCGCTCAATATGGCCTTGGGCGCCCGGGTTGAAATGTCTCAATAACGATGAGGCATCACTCACCTGGCTGGTGATACGTAGGGCCCTCTGGGTCGCCAAGAGACTCTGCTCAGGTGGCTTGGAGAATTCTCCAAACTGCCGACGTTGTAGTGGGGAGGTCGAGACCTTGGGTCACGCCTTCTTTCATTGCAGCCAGGTAGTGCCGTTGGTCAAGTTTGTTGAAGGCCTCATGGTCCGCATGCTGCAGGGAAAGTCCTTTGTCCTTCAGTCCGTTTCCGTTTGTAGCAATGTGGCACCGCCGCTGACGAAGGCTGAACAGTATGTGTTCCACTGCTTGCTAGGTGTTATGAGAGGCGTGATTTGGACGACACGTCAGAAGGGATTCTATGGCGAGAAGTTCACCTCTTCCCAACTGATCTTGTACTTTAAGCATCAGCTTAAAGTCAAGATTAGGACAGAAAAGCAGCAGCTCACTTCATCAGAATTCAGCAAAAGGTGGGTGAATCTTGCGCGCTTGTGTCGTGTGAAAGAGCTGACTTTGGTGGCACATTGATGCCGGTTAGGCATCCGGATATTGCTCTTCCTGGGTTGAACTTGTGCACCCATCCTGAAAATGGGCTAGCCTAGGTTTTCCTTTTTGATGATTTAGTTTCCTTTTTCAGTTAACTTAGCTAGGGTATGTATGCTCATTGTCCCCTTTTATTTCTGTCTCCATTTTTTTTTTTCTTTAAGTTTAATTCCCCATCCCTCCCTCGTTAGGTGGTCAGTGATGTCAGTTTGCTGGTGGATGCGGGGCGCCTTTCGTTTTTCGTGTGAGTGATTTTTTCGTATTTGTTGTTGTGTCTGAATGAGTGCATGTCAGTGTGAGTGATTGGGATGAATGAATGGTTTATACTATTATAGTCCGCATTGATTTCGGCCAGTGAAGTGATGTTTCTGTCACATTTAGGAAATTGTGGGGGTTTTATTACTAATCTTATTTTCTTTAGTTTATTGTAAATAGTTTTGTATGCATATTGTAAATACTCATTGGGGTTAATTTTTAGAATTGTTGTTATTTCCTCCCCCCACAGACCACGAATTGTAAATATGGGGACTAGTTAGTAATTTCATAGAGACAAAGAGGTATTATGGTGGTTGTAGTAAGAAAGGTACGAATGAATGTGTTGTTTTGGTGTAAGGAATATTGTTTCGTAAGATTGGGTCAGTGTTTGCGGCTAGCTAAGTTATAGTTAAGACAGAAGAAGACCGTCCTTTCCCCAATCCCCTTTTCGGCCTTGTGCCACATTTCTGTATTGTACAGAATAAATATCGCTCTTCGCTATGGTAACTATACTTTTTTAATTTAAACGCAGTACGCGATTGGCGTCAAGATCTCACCTCTTATTATTATTGTTTCTCTTCCTAATTATTCCACACCATGTAACCCCCTTGTGTCTTAGTGTCTTTACAGCTTTGTATGGGGGTGGTACCAATAAAAAAACCCAAAAAAAAACAGAATAATAGCCAGGCAGATTACATAATGTTTTAACGACGTCACTGAGTCGACTTCAAGATTATTCTCAAAGAATGAGACATTGCCACTCAGTCCAGATATATGGAAGGAGCTGGTCAATGGGTCAGTTACTCAAAGATGCCAAGATTACAGCAGATCATTCGATGATGACGAATATTAAGCTAAATCATATATTATAACTATCCAATGACCTTTTAGTCATTTGGCCGTTATATATTTTGATAATAATAAACTATACCAATACTAATCACTCTGTATAAAAGCTGTCTAATTGCTAATGGTTCAGCTAAGCAGAATAAAGCTTCTAAAGTTGATATTCGGCGTTGTCTATTCATTACATATATCAAAGAAAGAAAAATACATCCTAGCCATTTTTTGTTAATGCAAAACTAGTCTACTTTTAAGAATATTATCCTCGTAATAATGAATCACTGTTTGTTTGTTTGCTAAAGAAGCTTAAATGATATCAACACTGAAAGAGGAAAAGAATGAATACATTAGTAATTCTGCCATAAGAAAGAATAGTTTAAAAATAATGATATATTCTTTCCCTAAAATTATTTTTGGCAAAATAAACTAATAGTTATTCCAGGAATTTTATTACTAAACAATTATTTCTTTCATCTTTTTTTTTATTTTCCCCTTCTAACATAAACATTTAATCACGATACAGTAAATACATCTTTGTAAATTAAGTATATTCAAACACCATTTACCACAAGACTCCTGTTAATTAGGGATCTGTAGATGTACAACTAATGCTAACTTAAATATTTTAGATGTAGCTGAGTTTTATATCAGAACTAAGCACTAATCCAGTACGAAGTTAGATTTCGGAAGTGGACCAAAATTTTTAAATATATTAATTAAAAAAATCAATAAAGTATTTTTTTCAAATAACGTTATGTCTTCTTACGCCAATAGTACATGACTATGTTTTAAACGTTTATTGATTTTCTAAAATATTGGAGACGAAATTACAAAGGCGTTCAATATGAAATGTTTTGTTTTTATAAGCACGAAAATTATAAAAATCACAACGCTCAGATTTGAAAACCAAACATGAAACGAGTTCATTTTTTAACATCACGTTTAAAACATTGGTAACTAACATTTCTACTATTTGGGTCACATTTTAAGCGTTAAATAACTCACAAACGTTTTCTGCTAGGACCAGATTTAATTAACAGATGCTAATAAAACGATACTCTGTATTTATTTAATTTTTAAAAAAATCGTAAAGTTAATTATGTAAATATCAAATAACGTGATAGTCAGCCATGCGGTTTTTAAACGCGTCTGTTCAAAAAAATAGATAATATTCTTTATTAATATGAAATTTGAATTGAATGGTGTGTATTGATTTGGTGGCGTAGGTAATGTCTGTTCCAGTTGTTGCTACCCAGTAATTACTTATCGAAGACGTTGTATACTGCGAAATATTTTTCGAATGGATCCCGAATGCCCAGCTAACAAATCCACGAAGTTTTACTTTGAAAAGAAAGACTTAAAAAAGCTCAGAAGTCATCCAACGCTGAACCTGAGAAATTCAAAGAACATGACAGAAAGATGCCACCTTTTCTTTGAGTAAGTATACAATCAAGGAAGTTCTGTAACGAATCCGCAAACTTGCAGAAAAGGCTGGCAAAATATTGTCGAATCAGTAGACAATATCACTGATGATGAGAGAACATGTTAATTCGTAACCTCAAATCGAAACAGTTTTGATGATGATGATGTATTACTTGAGAAATTATCCGGACAAGCTTCCATTGATTGCTTCAATCGCATACGTAATAACGGCTTGAGTCTATACTCCCTTGAAAAAGGTCAAAGAGATTATCGGGTAAGCAGTATTGTGGTCAAAACAACAAACTTGTATTTACATTTATCAGCATTTACGCAAGAATTGCACTGTTGGAATTAAAATTAATTATCTTTCCTTGAAACATAAACAAACACTTAATTAGATTCTTTCAACTTAATTATTGTAATGAATATCAGAATATAATTTATAATTTATGATAGAATCCAGCTTTATTAGTGCAATTATGTTTCTTAGTTAATTAAATGTTAGTAAGACAGAAATTATAGAAAATATTTATTATTATTATTATTATTATTATTATTATCAATAATGATAATAATAATAGTAATGGATATATTTTTTCTCTTTCCACTCCAGCTACTGCTTAATTGGTAAAATTTATACCACTAATCATCAACATCTTCAAAAAAATTCTTACAAAGTATCAATAAATCAATCGATCTGTAAACATAGCTGCATTTCTGTTCTTTTAGGAATGTAATCGATGTCTACCTTCTTGGGTTTTCGAGAGAGTTTAATAAAGAAAAGTTGCCTTTCGACAGTGTTCAAATCTAGCTCTGTATCATAAATAAGAGACCAACATATGGCCCGCCATGACACAAAAAATGTACCAGGGAAGCGAGACCCAAATATACGTTTTCATGAAATTAATATCTATTTCAGAATATAAGTTATAATTTATGATACAATCCAGCTTTATTAGTGCAATTATGTTTCTTAGTTAATTAAATGTTAATAAAATAGAAATTATAGATAATAATAATAATAATAATAATAATAATAATAAAGCACAGTACGCCGGCTGAAGCTGCAAAATACTTAAAAAAGAAAGCAAAGACAAATGCAACCGACCAAATACAGCAACAATGGCAAGATAAACCGCTTCATGGCCAATACTCTGCCCGTACCAAACAAGCTGGGTTAGGGCTAGGGTTAGGGTTAGGGCTAGGGTTTCATGGCCAATACTCTGCCTGTACCAAACAAGCTGACGTAGACAAAACCCGTACCCATCAGTGCCTACGTAGTGCAGGGTTGAAAGCTGAAACTGAAGGTTTTATCCTTGCTGCACAGGACCAATGCTTGTTAACTAGGAATTATCAAGCACATATACTAAAATATTGTGTTCGTCCAAAATGCAGATTCTGTGGTAAATATCCAGAAACGATTGATCATCGTGTATCAAGTTGCACGATATTGGCACCCACTGAATATAAAACCCGACATGACAGAGTGGGCCAATATCTGCACTGGAAAATCTGCAACTTCTACGGGAAAGAAACTGAAAGAAACCGGTATGAACACCACCCAGACCCGGTTACGGAGATAGGAGCCGGTTACACAATACCCACTGACAGAACAATCAAAGCCAACCGCCCAGACATTGTTATTAAAGACCACAAAAAGCAGACTGCAATGTATCTTTGTAGATATTCAAAAAGCTGTCAAAATGCAAGGACCTTGAGATAGAAATCTCAAAATGTGGCACATGGGAACATCAACAATCTCTGTTGAGGTTGGAGCCCTAGGATTGGTTGGAAAAGATTCCAGTAGACTAATTGAAGGGATTCCTGTAAGTCCATGACTTAAAGAGATACAAAACATTGTTCTGACAAGTACAGCCCACATTTTACGAACAGATTTATCTATGTATTTTTTTTTTTGTCAGTAGAAAGTGTCATGAGGCCATTTCTAACCTTAGGTCCGTGGGCGGGACCCGGAAAGAAATGTGTAAACGCCAGAAATCAAAGGAAATAATAATAATAATAATAATAATAATAATATACTAATAATAATAATATACAGCTAATACCTACAATGCTTAAATTAACAAAGGTGGTTGGCATCTCGCCTATCGCTTATGTCATGAATTTAATATAACTGTTGATCAAATAGTATCAGGGTGTCCAGTCCTTGTTGAGAAAGAAGACATTATTAAGCTTGACAGACGAGGACAATATATTCAATCGTCTGCCGGTTCAAACTATGGTATTGAAGTCCCTGATATAAAGTATAAACACCATTCGAATGCTGTCACAAATGCTGATGGAGTGACTGTACTATGGAATTACCCAATCATCAGAGAGAGGAGTATTGATGCACATACATCAGACATAATCATCAAAGATTTTTACAGGAATGAGTCTGCCAATTAATGGATATAATTGTCCACAGATGTACAATGTTTCTAAAAGAGAATTTTAAAAAAAAATGACAAACTATAAAGGCAAATATCAAATCCAAGTAACAAAAATGTGGAAGATTAAAACTTCGAATTTTACATTTGTGATAGGCACATTGGGTATGATAAAGAAGGTTACCTAAAATCCTGAGACTAATCTTCCTGGCTACATCATCATCTCAGATCTACAAAAGATTAACGCCACATATGATCCGTAAAACCCTCTGAATCTAAACGAAACGTCCCAAATGTGCATAGAAAACTCATCTACAAGTGGACATTTTTACCCATAGACCCTGGAAGAGACTTGTTAATTAGCACTTACAATTACTCTCTGGTAATAATAATAATAATAATAATAATAATATTAATAATAATTGCTTACTCAAATGGGGATGCACCGCTCGAAATCAGATGTTGATAGGTTGTACATACCGAGAGCCTTGGGAGCCCAAGGTTTAATCCATCTTGAACTAACTCGAAAAACTACAACAATTGCATTGGGAGCATAACACCCCAAAACCAGTGACTCTTACCTACAAATAATAAAACACCAAATCCATTAACAAAGAAGCTGCTTAATATACCTGAAATCCTATAAAAGAACTGTTGAGGGGTCCTCCCCTTTTTACACAAATGGACTCACCCAGTATATACATATACTACTGCTACGTGAAGACAAGAGAGAGACGAGAGCAACAGAGGGTGAAGGTAACAGACAGACAGAAAGGACGAAGCGAGCAAGAGTCACAGTGAGCGAGCACGTAGACTCAGTAAGAAGTCATAGAGCGATACTTCAATACCAAAGACTGTATAGATTTTTTTGCTACTCACCCGTATTCCTGGAATTACTAACCTGCATTACTAGTTTGTATTATTACGTTAATACATTATTTTTCTATATTCATTCCTGGCGTTTGTTATTTAGTGGTACTGGATTTCATCTCAGAAACCGCAACAAAAACAAAAAAAACAACAAAAATAAAACATGCGAATATCATCTACGCCAAACGAGTAAAACAGAAAGCAAAATAATTTGGCCAAATGAAATTCCAATACAAATGGGAGGACATCCCATTTACTAATACCTAAAAAGAACGGAAGAAGCACATTTGGACCAACAGAAAACACATCAGTGGCTGAGGAGCACCGGGTTGAAAGCTGAGACAAAATGCCAAATTACTGCAGGTCAGGATCAAAGCCTCACAACCAGATCCTATCACTGTCACATAATCAAGGATGGAACTAACCCGTAATGCAAGACCTGCCAAAAATATGATGAAACTGTCGACCTTATTATCTCGGTATATCCGGAACTAGCAAAAAATGTTAATTGTAAAATAATTAATGAAACGCTAGGAGTTGGAATGAGGCGGTTTTCGACGACAGAACGTTTAAACACCAGTTTTCGTACTATCACCGAAGTTAAGCAGTGTCGAGCATGGTCAGTACCTAAATGGCTGACCGCTTAGGAATACCTTGTGTAGGTGGTGTAATGTTTTTTTTTATATTCACTCACTCACAAATATCATTTAGAAAAGGTATAAATCTACCTCTTTCCCTAAGCTATCTATTAATTAGTAAGACTTGTATCACTATACCATTATTATCCCATAAAATTATTACTATCTAAAAATATTGTATCTGTCTTTAAATAACCCCTGAAGGGTTTATAAGCTGTAGAAAACGTATCAATTAATAAAAACAGAAAAAAATAGGAAAAAAAACCCAATGATATCGATATTTCTGAAGTTAAATCTAGGGAATAATGAATTCATCAAAATGAACTAAACTATATAATGAAATAGTAAGGGAGAAAATAAATTGCTCTTAATGGCGGCCTAAGAAAACACTGTAAGAACTTACTATATAAAGAGCAAGATTAATCAAATTCAGAACAAATATAAACCGTTGGAGAATAAGGATGAAAATGAAGCTCATCATCAGCAAATACAACAACTTTGAGCAGGACAATGAATAGACATGAATAGGTAAGAAAGATAATCCATTAGTAATTGTAAGTGAATACGTTTTTAAGATACCGGCTAAATCTCTCAAAGAACGATAGATAAATTGCTTTGGTTCTTTGAGATTCAAGAAAATAATTCTAGTCAGGCCAGAAGACCTGATCCTATATTCCTATAGAACATATCACTTCTGACTCATCAAAGATGGAAAGTTAAAAACTATCTCGATCTTAATCGAGGGCTGGGAAACATGAAGATTTGTTCCACGATAGTCATTATTGCAGAGACAGAAACAGTTCTGAATAACCTAAGACAAAATATCCTGGGCGAAATGGAAATTAACAGTACAATCCAACGGGCGGCATCATCTCTAATATAATTCTGCTTGTCTCTACTTAGTTGGTTAGTTAATTTACACGATTCTTACCCCCTGTCAATACCTAATGAATTGTTATATACCGCACCTATGAACAATAATGGATATGTCCAATCCTCATAAATAAGATGGACACTATTGTAAATGTGGGAAATATGGTGTCATCTCGGACCTTATACCGACCGGTGTTTACCACCTGAATATATTCGTGCTACTACTTAACGATTATTTTTTTAAACTCCATTTCATTTCTGTTAAGTCTGTTTTTATTTTAATTTTCTTACTTTCTCGTTTTTTACTGACTGTTTTTTGACAAGTTTTTTCTTTCTTTTTCAATTTCTTACCATCCCGATTTTTCTTCCCCCCCCTTTTTTTGTTCTTATTTTTTTATGATTATCTTTTTGATTTTATTTTATTTTAAAATTAAGATGTTACATTTTCCGTGTCTTTTTGATTAGGTGTAAACCCGCGCTAGAATTTATCTGTTTTATTTATGTCTGATTTTATTTTTCTTTGTTTATGTTTTTACGTGTTATTTCGTTCTTTCTTTTTCGTTCTTTGTTTTTCCTTTTTAAATATTCGTTTACCCTTGTATTTCACTTGTTAAATCTCTTGTGTCATATTTGTTTTTAATTTTCTTGTGTTTGTAATTTTTGTCTAATCTGTCCGGATGTTTTCCGTTTTGTTTTTCTTCATTAACTGTCTGACTTGGTTTTTACGGCAGCCATATTTGATTCTGTGATTTGTTAGTTTCGTATTAGTTTCGTATTTTCTTTGTGTTTCTAGTCTTAGTGTATTATTTTATTGTTGTTGTTTGAATTTCTTTGTGTATTTTAATTCCTTTTCGTACGTGTAATCTTTTTTGTGTATTACTATTTTAAAGGAAAATTGTTTTGCTTATTTTTGTCCGCCTTTTCATACTTCAAACTTTATTCTCGTTTGTATTTTGCATAAGTTTTCTCTTTTGCACGCTCAAATGTCTTATTGTACTTGTTTTTGTGATTTATTTATCCTTTTATTTCTTTATATTTTATTTTTGTAAAAAAAATGGGGAAAAAGGTTTTTTTTTTTTTTTAGAATGACTCCTAGAAGAACGTTAAAAAATACTTATTCGGGATTAAGAAAACAAAGACTGAGCCACCTGATAAATCTGGCGAAAATAAAATTACGGTAATTTGTAATGAATCTTCATCAAGTATGGTGGCCGATAATGGCCAAAATGTAAAGGAAAAGTTTTTAGCGGAAAAAGCCAAAATTCTCACATTCCTGCTAAAAATATGGAGACCAAATCAGGTCAATGTACCCAAAATAAGAAAAATAATATGGCTGACGAAACAGGCCTTTTCTGCAAGAAAAGACCTTGTCACAGACAATACAAACAAAGATGACAAAGTAACGGTCGGGGAGATGCCCTCTTGCTTGTGGTCTCCACCAAAATGTAGTATCAACATTACGGAGTTCCTTGAGAATGCTAAAAGCTTCGTCCATCTTGTTACAAAATATGGGCTCTTGACAAATCTTGAACAAATACAGAAAGTTGAAAAAAGAATTGTGTCGATCTTTGTGGTGGACACGCGTTTATGCAAAATTTGTCGCTTCACAAAAGACACAGTCATAAGATCGTTGACGTCCCTGAGAGTCATAAAAGGTAAAGGCTTCCTCATGTGTGACATACTGTTACCCACGGCTGCCGACTGTGAAGTGGTTACCTCCCGTGACTTTATAACAAAATATCTTATACTGAGGACCGAATATCAAGGCAGGCGTAGGACCTAGTTCAGTATATGAGGTCCCTCCTTAGATTGTCGGGGACCACTGTGCCAATTTCACCATTTCATTGCTTCCTCTGACAATATGACGCGGGGATGGAGTTTTGAATTAATGGTAGATCATAAGGCCTTCGTCGCCATCCCCAACTTCCTGGATGTAGAGGGCCAGAAGATGCCGATTATACTAATAGGTTGAAAACTGAATGATCCTTGGAAAAAATCTGGCCCTAACAACCGTCTTCCCCGTCAGCTAAATAACATATCATGACCCTCCTCTAGTCTTAAGAGCCCTCTCTCAGAAAAAATGACAACGTTAAAAAGCACTTCCACTATCCCTATTAGCCCCAAAACTCAAGCAGCTACACCGAAAAAGACTGATAATGACAAAAAGCAAAGAAGCCCATCATCAGAAAACATAGATCATTCATCTCATAATAAACCTAAACACAGGGGAAGGCGTGTCAAGAATATCCAAACAACTAGAGGACAAGGCCCTACAATATTAAAAAAATGAGGAACATTAAATCCCTGGTTAATTTCAGAAAAATAACAACCTAGATATCGATGACCAAAGAAATTTCCCCCAATGCAAAAAGGGTTTTAACTGTCTTTAGTGGGGGCGAAGCCTGTCAACGAATTTGGGCCATGGTTGCAAAGGCTAATAAAGTCTTCGGAATGTTTCAGCCCATGGCCTGTTTTGATAATTATACGCTGAAAAAATTACAAAAATTTGGTTCAGGGAGGTTGCTGCTTTTTGTTTACCTCTCCCTGTATAGGGCTTCAAAGCGAGGCTCTCACGTAACCTTCAGCGCCTCGGAGTGAATGTTTGTTGCGCACAAGAGACTCGTTTTTCTACTCATGACTATTCAACATGTATTGATGGTCGTTCTAAAGGTGTCCCTTGGCTGGTGAGCAAGTCATTGAAGGCGGCGTCTACTCTTGTCTTTGCAGATCCGGAGGGCAGGCATTGCGTGCTGGATGTTACAATAAAAGGCCTTATAAAAGGTTTAAGCGCCCAATGTCCATTCTGAGCGGCCTGCTTTGTCTCGTCGGATAGTTTTAGGGCGGAATGGAATGCCGGCCTTGACCCCGACATAGATTGTATAGGGCCAAATGTGGGTATATACAATCTAGACGTGAAACCATTTCAGGACTTCATTGACAGGTTTGATCTTGTCGATAAGTACCAGAATGAGCATCCTCGGGAGGTAGTTTAGCGGCTCGAATGCTGGGGTGGTTTCAAGCTACCTCGACAGAGTCTTAGGAGAGTCGATGTATGGCTCTTGTGATGTCCAAGTTTTCATTATATAGTTTATTCGGATCATAGGCTTGTTTGGGTCCGTGTAAACTGAGACAAAAGTAAGGTTAGGTTGGCTGGCTACTGAAGTCACGGTCCGCTTATCCGACAATGTGACGCATGCGATATGTCGCCGAGATGCATTACCAGACTCCTCTGCGCGCAACACAGCGGCCATATTCGTCGCTTGAGGATATTTTTTAAAGCTAGCCCTAACTACCAGAGCTTGAACTTTCTTGATAAGCAAGGAGGCCAACTCTGCCTTAGCTAAGGGATTTCACTGCCCGTTCTAATTTTTGCTCAAAAGCCGTTTCCGCTGCTAATCTATCTGGATTGAGTCGACGACTAAAATCAGCATCATTTTAAATTATCCCACCAGGCATTCCCAGAAACCACCCCCGTCAATTCCTTCGGCATCATTAGCAGCAGCTACTCCCGGAAACCCTGCTCACAAAAAATACTCACTATTTTGGTGAGCAGGGTTTCGGGGAGAAGCCAGCTATTCTATCTATGCTGATGACGTTTCGGTTCTTGTGTCGAGCAGAGCTGAGATTGACGAAGTCAGCAAAGAGATCAGTGGTTATGCGATCGTGACAAGGGCTAGGATCAACCGCGATACGTCTGTTGGATTGCGTTTGGATGCGTGGAAGTGAGTTTCTCTTTCCGGGTCTTTCTTCTGGACGGGTGTGCCGGTCAAGATACTCGGCGTCTGGTTCGGTCCTGATATCCAGTTGGATATGAATTGGTCGGAGGTACAAGGGAAGGCTGAAATCACAGTTAATCTGTGGTCTTGGAGGAATCTTTCCTTGAAGGGAGAGGCGGAAGTATGTGTTTCACACATCAACCCGATTCTCCTTTACCGATTCTCTCGACTTCCACTTCCGTATGCCACAGTAATATCATTAGTAAGGCTCTTGTTCTATTCTTGTGGAATCTGAAGGCGGTCTTGGTATGCCTAGTATTGAGATTCGTCAATATATGCTTCGTATCGCCTTCCTAGACCGAATGTGTCGCGAATCGGATGAGGACTCCTTCTGGAAGACGCTTTCCCATCCCTAAGAAATGTGCCCTCGAGAGAGAAGGAAGCCCACCGTTTACCCCGAGCCGAATGCTCCTTCTACCGCGAATGTCGTCGTGCTCTGAAACGCCTCATGGGCGTCGGATAGTTTCTCCAACGTCTCGTAGGGCAAGTGTTAGTCAGATGGTCCGTTCCTGATGAGGTGATTGACAAGCTCGGTCTTACGAAGCAGGGGGCTCGCTCAATATGGCCTTGGGTGCCCGGGTTGAAATGTCTCAATAACGATAAGGCATTACTTACTAGTGATTCGTTGGGCCCTCTGGGTCGCCAAAAGTCTTTGTTCAGCGGGCTGGAAGAAATCTCCAGACTGCCGTCGCTGTGATGGGGAAGTCGAGACCATTGGTCACGCCTTCTTTCATTGCAGGGTGGTAACGACGTTGTGCAGGATTGTTGAAGGCATCATGGTTCGCATGCTTCCAGGAAATTTTTTTGTCCATGAAGCCAGTTATGTTTGTAGTGCGGTCCCGCAGATGACGAAGTGTGAACAGTATGTGTTCTTTTGCTTACTAAGAGTGTTATGTGAGTCGTGATTCGGACGACGCGTCAGAAGGAATTCTATGATGGCGAGTTATTCTTCTCTTCTTCCCAACTGATCTTGTTCTTTAAGCATCAGCTTAAAGTCAAGATTAGGATGGAAAAGCGGTAGCTCACCTCATCAGAATTTGGCAAAAGGTGGGTGAATCTTGCGCATTTGTGCCGAGTAAAAGGGGCTGTCCTTTTGATCCCGATTAGGCATCAGGATATTGTTCTTCCTGGGTTGAACTTGGCAACCCCTCCATGAAATTAGGCTGGTGTAAGTTTTGTATTTTGATTCTTTTGTTTTTCTTTTCTCCAGTAAACCCCTTAGGGTGTGTTTGATAATTGGCCCCTTTTATTTCTGTCACTGTTTTTTTTTTGTTTAGTTTAATTCCCCATCGTCTCCCTCGTTAGGTGGTTAGGGATGTCAGTTCCGTAGTGGATGTGCGGCGCTTTTCGTTTTTCGCCTGTGTGTTTTCCGTTTTTGTTGTCGTGTCTGAATGAGTGCGTGTCTGTGCAAATGCTAGGGATGACTGAATGTTTATTTTTATATTTTCTATAGTTCCGCATTGATTTCCTCCAGATAAATGATGTTCCTTCAATATTCAAGGATTGGGGGGCGGGTATTACTAACGTTATTTTGTTTAGTGTCTTGTATATAGATTATATTCATATTGTACACACTTACTGCAGATTTTTTACTTTGTTGTATTTATCCCCCCCAAAAAAATTATACATATGTGGACTATTTTTTTTCAAAGAGACATGAGGTATTATGGTGGATGTAGTGAGAAAGGTTAGTAAGAATGTGTTGTTAATAATATTGTTTGTATGTTTGGGTCAGTGTTTGTCTCTATGTAAGTTTAAAGTTAAGACCGATGAAGACCGTTTTTTTACCCCATCCCAGTTTTAGGCCTTGTGCCACATTTTCTGTATTTTAATAGAAATAAATATCGTAATATGGTGTCTAAGTAGTCCACCACTAGCAGTGGCTTACCTACTTCACGTCGCTGGCGTGTATTGTATTTTGTTGTTGCTATAACGATTACCGTTTCATTTCCAACATCCTTTTTGGTTATTCCTCATTAAACAACCTTTTCTAGGTTACAACGTAAATAATGGACTATTCCGTTTTGACCGCCTCACATATCAGAGACGCTAATTTGTTTCTGTGAGTAAATGAAAGAAAGAAATGCAGCTGGAAGTTCTTAACGTCTGTTTAAGTCAAATGGAAAAGTTATCAAATTAAAATCTTGTACCCCCTTATTTCTAAATAAATTTATTAATAAACATGTTTGCAAGACAGGTTTTCGGCTAGATAGTTTAAAAGCTAGAATACCGAAGAGAGTCCTGTAGAACTGGGGAAACTTGCTGTTCGTTAATCTTGTGTGGAACGCGATCAGTTACTAAGACCTACAAACAAGTCCGTATGATGAAAAAAGGAAATTTCAAATTACTTTCGTGGAGATTACTACTGGATAACGGATTGAACTGGATTAATGATTGCTGGATTTATCATATCCAAATTGTACACACAGGAGGCAACAATGATAGGCACTACTTAAACTTGTCTACATATGAAGAATTGGGGTTTTGTTTAGGAAATAACATAAAATATTCTTTAAGACTTACCGTGAAATTTGTCAGAATCAAATCATTGCCGACTGATTAACAACATGGGAAAGTATATGTTCATTTTGCTTTTTTTATTAGTTACTTCAGCCCATACAGCTATTGACATATACAGGGTTCGGTGGGTAAATTGTCGCCATTTTATTTTTTTAATTTCGGACATGCGCGTTGTTTTTTGATTTTGTCGACATCACAGTATAGTAGGATCAGCTGCGCACCATCTGTAAGAAAAGATCACCATGGCACAATTCACCCCACAAAGAATTTGGAAACGGCAAATGCTTGGTATTCGCACCGGAAGCTCCAATATGAACATTTCAGAGGATTCAAAGAGTTTGATGCGGTTAATAGTGATTACGAAATTACGGCCGATCGGAAAACTCACTCCGTTCTGATAAGAAAAAGAACTCCCAATTTCTTTTAGTGGGGGACTCAAAGTCAACAGGGGAACCTACATCAAATGACATGAGATGGTAGGGTTGCTTCCGGTCAAGATGCTGACTGATGGAAGACTCTAAATCTGGCATTTGAAATTTGCACCATGCCAAACAAGCAAGATCTCCCAGTCATTAGTGTCAGACAATTTCTTCTGCTACATCACTTCTTACATCTGGCCACTAAACACTCCAGACTGCACCCCCCTTGATTATTATGTGTGTGGCGCAGTTGAGCGAGAACTGAACTGAAGGCAAGGATTATGGCAGCATTCACCAACTTAAACAAGGAGACCGCCCAGAAGAGTTAAAGGAGATTGCGAAGTCGCCTGGCGAATTTATTGAATAAATTTACTATTTTGTATATGAAGACATTTCTCTGTAATTTCGGTAAATATATCTGTTAAAATGACATTCCACAGTTATTTTCATTCTTGCCTCATTTAGACAACAATTTACATATGGAACTGTTAATTTAATGGATAGATATATTATGGAAAATTCTTATATTTAATTAATCAAAGCTGTTTAAAATGCTGATATTTAATAAATTTAGGCTTCACACACACACACGCACACACACACACGAACACACACACACACACATATATATATATATAGAGAGAGAGAGAGATAGATAGATAGACAGATAGAGATATAGATATAGAGATGCTTGTGTGATTTTGTGCATGTATGTTTGCAGGTGTGTTGTCTGAGCATATATGTTTGTGTGTCTGCCTGAATATAGTAGGACATTCACCAATTAAATATTTTTCGAAACGTAATTTATACATTATCCACGAAGCATTTTCAGCTTTATTTACAACACTATTTATTGATCATTAAATTTCAAATTTTACTCGCTGTAATAATAGGGAAAAATCCTATTTCCAAAATTGTGATTGCTTTGTGCATCCATAATTATAAAAACTCTAATTCCCCAGGCAAATATCGAAGGTGTATAGAAGAGATAGAAACCATTTCTGGAAAGCAATAATTGCAATTAAGCCATTTTTAAAATCTAAAATACAGTTGTGTAGCAAAGATTTCTGTTTCCTTTCTGGTCTAAACAGCACAAGTGAGACTAATTATGCTGTTCGCTGCGTAGAACTCAGCAAGTATGCTTGCGGTGATGGGTAATAACACAGCCTTCGCTTATTATAATAAATTCGATCTTCACTTGTTGCCAATTCTCTGGTACGTTAAAAATCAGCCAGCCTTGAGTAAACTCGTTTGAATTATTCTCCCGAATAAAGACATTTCATCTGTGGGAATCATTCCCAGAATAAAGAATTTCGCAGCAATAGATGCCAAAACAGAGAGCATTCCTACGCATGATTATGTATAATATGCTGCATTCATGGAAACAAATTTCAATGTTATTACCTTTCGTGGAAAGAATTTGAAATACGCACTTAATTGGATATTTCGAAAAACAAATCTTACAATCTAAAAATATATTTTCCGGCTTTGAATTGGCATAGAAGATGAATCTATCATAGAAAGGTAAAGCTAGGAATAAAGAATTATGTGGATATTTCTGAAGACAAATTGAAGGAACCTGATTATATAAATAAACCGTAACATTGTAAATGAACCGCTCTTATTAACGACCGAAGAACCAACAATGTAAAGAGCAAAATTGATAAATGTAAACTGCCTGAGAATAAAGATGTGAAAATGAAACTAATAAGTCTTCTAACATTAACGGGAAAATAGCCTTTGAAAATAGTGCTCTTGTCCACTCCAAAGAAATACACTGATTTGAATCTCACTTATCCACGCCTCACCTACACTTTTCAAAACAGAGGGCAAGATCCTCTTTCATGATCACTATCATTTGATTTTTCGTGTTCTCCTTAATCTTGAACCCTTTATGAAATATGCTTTTCGACGGCATTCTTATTCCATTAGTGAGAAGCAAGTTCCACGCGAATAGCTTTTTTTCGGGAACCGCTACTTTCGGGAACGGACACCCAAATGAATACTTTCTAAACAACTACAATCTTAACCTGTTCATGCCTAGTGTTAATCGTTTTCTTCTCCACGTACCCTCCTCAGGTTCGCCTCTTATGTTTTAATCTTCTTATCGGTCGCACAACAAACTACCTCGAATGGCTTTTGGTCCTTTTATAGAGTAAACATAAAAAAAATGTGCCAAAATTTCCTGCACAAGAATTGAATGAGTAGCTTTAATTTCAGTATATATACAAAATCCACAATCAGATGCTACTACATTCAAAACTGAAAAAAATATCTGTTCATGCATGTGCGATAAGTTTTTCTCTGATTGGTTGAAAAATTACATCAATGTGCGATAAGGTCATCTCCGATTGGTTGAAAAATTACATCAAGGATACGCAACCGATTCTCGGCGTGCTAAAAATTATTGAGGTTAATTATACACATAAAAAGAAAACCAGTCAATTAAATGCATTATGTCTGTTAAGCATAGTTTACGTATATGGAGAAAAAAAACTTTCCAATAACTTGCTAATTAAAAAACTTAATTTGCTTTAGGTTTCGGGAAAAAAAATTCATAGAAGTTTGCATTAAACAATAGATCAAAATTAAAATGATCGAAGTTCGTATTAGAACTAAAACAAAAATCATTCAAGCAACAAAAGTGTGTTGGAAACAGAATTAGAAGCAAAAAGAAGAGCAACAAAATGCGCTAACCGGTTATCGCTCTTCACCCATCAGAACTCGATTGAGGAAAATAAAATCTTCATTTGCCTACCGACTGAAAAGGAAACATAATAAGGAAATACATGCCTATCACTAGATATATGAGTTAATTTTTTTTTTACTTTTTTTTCTTCCATAAAATATACTTTGAGCATAATTTTAAAAAGACCAATGAGTGGAAATAGCAAATCGTGAAGAACAAATCGTATTAGGAAAACATGAAGAAGAAGAAGAAGAAGAAGAAGAAGAAGAAGAAGAAGAAAGAAAGAAAGAAAGAAAGAAAAAGAAAAAAAACAAAATCTTATAGAAAGGAATTAAATAATAATCATGATCATGATCAACTTTATGTGTCCAAATCCGAAAGAGGCAGCGGATTAAAAAATATACATTGTGTAGCCACTCGACTCCAAGGATGCCTGTCTACTAAGTCAGCTAGCTAATCCCTATTGTTTTATCAGGCATATTTGTATTTGTTAAACACCCACAAAGGTCAACGGTGGTGTATACTGCAACTATGCTGAACTGGCCTCAATTCCAGTTTCTGGGAGAGAGCGCTTTATCGAGCCTGATCAAAAGTCTTAACAAGGCTAGCACGCTCAAACTGCCGGATTCGTGTTAGCACAGACAACCGACGGCTTCCAAGGGTCTCGTCTATCCAATTTTAATTTGAGTTAACCAGTAAGATGGTCTTCTCCAGAACGATAAGGAAGTCTCCTTCCTGACAAATCGGCATGTTCAGTTTTGAACCTGTGTCTCATGGCGAGAAAACGAACGCTTTAACCACTCGCACACGTGTCCATAGTATTAGTTCAACATGAACTGTCTACAAAACCAAAACAACCGGTCGTCAAAGATACCTGAAAACTACAGAAGATTGGACGATGTTCTCTGTGAAAGAACATGAAAGAAATAAGACAATTCGTTCAGTAATAACCGAAGCCAACAAATACAAAAGGGAATGTCAAGTGGGTGAAGAAGTGTATATCAACAATAATACACCTACTGAAGCGCCAAAGACCGTTATAAAGAAGGCAAATACAGAAACGATAGCAAGATAAGCCTCTTCCTGGGTTAAATAGTGCAGTGTTAAAACTGAAACTGAAGGTTTTATTCTTTCAAGGCACTACGAATGCTTACTAACTAGAAATTACCAAGTACAAGTACTGAAAACTTGTGTTCATCCAGAATGCAGATTTTGTGATAGATATCCAGTTTCAATTGACCATCTTATATCAGGTTTCACATTGTTAAGAACAACTGAATAAAAAACATGGGAACGATAGACTGAGCACTAGAAGATATGCCACTTTTACGGGAAAGAAACTGTAAGAAGCTGGTATGAACCTCACCCAGATCCCTTTACAGAGATAGGACCTGTAAGAGTTTTATGGCAATTTACAATACACACAGTCAGAAAAATCAAAGCTAATCACTCAGACATTATGATTAAAGACCATGTGAACAGACTGTGATTTCTTATTGAAAAAGAAATTCATGCAGACTGTATTGTATCTTTGAAAATCTTTAAAAAAAACTATAAAAGTACAAGAATCTTGAAGTGGAAAACTCAAAAAATGTGGCACATGAGGATAGCAATACTTCCAGTTGTAGTTGGAGCCCTCGGATTGATTTGGAAAGCATCCGATGGACACATTGAAGGATGGCTTAAAAAGATTAAAAAATATTGTACTCATAAGTACTTCTTTACGTTTTATATATATAAAAAGTTAGCTTTTTTTGTTTGGTTTTGGTTTTTATACAGAAAATAATCAGGGAAGATGTCAGGAAGCTATTTCTGGCCTTATATATTTGGTTGGGACCCGAAAGGAAACGTGCATACAACAGAAACTCAAGGATAATAATAATAATAATAATAATAATAATAATAATAATAATAATAATAATAGACCAAACATATCTTCCAACAACATACAAACTGTTAACATCTATTTTAACAAAACAGACATAGAAAGAAATGACATACTACCACTTGAACAAAAGGTGCAAACGAAGATGTAAAGACCAATTACTTATTAAAGGATGAGAAAAAGCTTCCGTGGAAAAAAAAATCTTAGTATTGCCTGGATAGATTAAAATTCGATAGTGTACCACATTCCTGGATCTTAAAGAATAGATAAGCGCACCGTTATCATCAATTGGATTGATTAAAGAAAATCTTTAGCAATCATAAAAATGGAACCTATAAGTGGATTGAGGATTATTTCAAGGTGACTCTTTGTCTCCTTTATTAATATCACTTTATAGCATTAACCAGCCAACTTAACAAGACAGATTGTGTTTCTCAAAAGAAAATAAACCATTTTTTATGGATGACTTAAGATTTTTGAAATTGACAATAGCTGGAAGGTCTTCCCCTTGTGAAGACATTGGAATGAAAAATTTGGATAAATGCTAAAGCTACAGTTTTCTACAACAAACTTCTCTATTAGTTTAGACCCTGCTGTAACAATAAAAGATTTAGAACAACAGCTATGTAAATGTGAAGGAATTCACCATAAGAAAATAAAAGAAATAGTGCGTAAAGAGTACTATAGAAAATTATAAAACTTTATTCTCAGAACAGAATTATGGCCATTAATAACCTTGCCATCCCAGTGGTCCAATATAGTTTCAACATCTTGAACTGGACCTAAATATCAGACAAAACTAAAACGTCTAAATATCCATCCGTGGAATCTTTCGTAAAAGAAGGTGGAGGTCTTATTCACTCTCTGTCACCCCTTCTGTTTTGTTTATGAAACAACATAAACAGAAAGGAAAAATATTCAATAATAAAAAGAAGGCAGTAAATACAAACAACATTTACATTTGAACTGTAAACAAAACAGAAGCCAAGTAGCTATGGTTACTTGAAAATAAATAAGACAAAATATTCAATAAACCCTACATCGATGGTTACATGGATGATTCTCAAACTCTTTTGCCAAAGACATAATAATGTGGACAAAATGAGGTTGACAAAAAGAAACAATAGACCATCTAATCTCAGGATGTTCATTGCCCCAAATTATAAAAATGCTTTACTGGTGGCAAACACTTTGGAAAATAAGCAAACACTGGTATGGACTTACAGAAATAGAAGATTCACCATTCTATGGGATTAAATCCACACAGACAGAAAAATTGCAAATAGGCCGGAAAGTCAAAAACATTCAAGAAAGGTAGAATTTGAAAAAATCAAAAACACCCTTGAAATAGAAAAAATAGATTTAGATTTGTCATAAAAATATTGAAAGGGAACTGGAGCATGATGAAGCACACACCTATAAGTACCTAGGAATTGAAGGAGATGACATACAGAAACGAATGATGATGATGATGACATTAATAATAATAATAATATGAAGGAAAAAGAAAAAAAAGAAGAAGAATAGATACTACAGGTGATTGATTAACGTCTGGTGGATTGATTAAATAACTTTTGATTGTGTTCCACATTTTTTTATCCTTAAGACTTTGGAAATTTAAACTCTGTGGTATAAAAAAACAGAATATGGAAAGCAAATTATAAACAGGGCCATTGGCTGTCCCCGTCTAAATATCCGACAATACAGCTTTAAGACTTCTTACCCCTTCTGGACCATGTCTAAAACTGAACAACAGAATGGACGCAAAATAAATAAGAAAATATTCAATTCTCTACTGGATGATCTCAAACCTTTGCCAAAGACGACATTAGTTGAAAGCCTCCCTCATTATTGTAAAAATGCTTTAGTGGCAACATAGGTATGGACTTGATTGATAAATCGTCTAGAATTAAAGAAACACCCTTAATAGATTTAGATCATAAATAAGGGAACTGGGCATGATGAAGATAGGAAGTTCAACATATGAAGAAAAAGTAAAAAAAAAAACTACACAACAGTTGGCCTTAAATAATAAACTCAAAAACAGAATATCAGCCATAAACACATTGGCTGTCCCTGTGGTGCAATACAGCTTTAATGGTGGTAATGACCATGTCAAGGATGGACAAAATGAAGGTGCATTATGCGCCTTTATCTCTGTGCCCAATCCGAAAGAGGCAAAAGAAGTTCCAGAACTTTCTTACAAAATGCAAAGTTGGCCAGCACAATACTTGGAAACCGAAGCTGAAACTGAACAAAATTCTTAATAAAAAAAGAAACAGCAGCACAATACACAAAACTGCAAAAACCGACAAATGCAACCGACCAGATACAGAAGCGATGGCAAGATAAACCGTTTCATGGCCAATACTCTGCCCGTACCAAACAAGCTGACGCAGAGAAAACCTGTACCCACCAGTGGCTACGTAGTGCAGGGTTGGAAACTGAAACTGAAGGTTTTATCCTTACTGCACAGGACCAATGCTTGTTAACTAGGAATTATCAAGCACATATACTAAAATATAGTGTTAGTCCAAAATGAAGATTCTGTGATAAATATCCAGAAGCGATTGATCATCTTGTATCAAGTTGCACGATATTGGCACCCACTGAATATAAAACCCGACATGACATGAAAATTTGCAACATCTACGGGAAGGAAACTGAAAGAAACTGGTATGAACACCACACAGACCGGTTACGGAGATAGGACCTGTTATAATTCTATGGGACTACACAATACAGACTGACAGAACTATCAAAGCCAACCGCCCAGACATTGTTATTAAAGACCACAAACAAAAAAGTACCTCCTTATTGATATAGCAGTCCCTGCAGACTGTAATGTATCTTTGAAGATATTCAAAAAGCCGTCAAAATACAAGGACCTTGACATAGAAATCTCAAAAATGTGGCACATGGGAACATCAACAATCCGCGTTGTAGTTGGAGCTCTTGGATTGGTTGGAAAAGATTCCAGTAGACTAATTTACGGGATTCCTGGAAGCCCATGCCTTAAGGCAATACAAAAAATTGTTCTCACGAGTACAGCCCACACTTTACAAAGGGTTTTATCTATGTAATCTTTTTTTTGTCAGTGGAAAGTGTCATGATACCATTTCTAACCTTAGGTTCCTGGGCGGGACCCGGAAAGAAACGTGTAAACGCCAGAAGTCAAAGAAAATAAAAATGTTAATACTAATAATCAATGGAATATCTCTATCTTAATTAGACACACAACTCTGAATACACAGTGTCCTCTTCAAATATATTTCGGGAAGGTGACGAAAGAACAAAATCTTTGCAAAACCGTTTGAAAAATGATTCACTTTTTTTTTCAACGTTCTTATCTTCAGAAAGAAAATGATTTTTAACCAGATGACCCTGGCCAAAACTGGACACATGAAAACTTCACATTTCAATCCAACGATTTTTCCATGTCTTCTCCCTATCAGAAAAGTCTCCATATTTTCAGGGTCCACGTCAGAATTAAAGAAAAGCCTAAATTCACTTCGGAACAGCAAACTACTTTCTCGTATTCCATCATGCTTTTGCTTTGAATACTTCAACCCTTATCAGGTATTTGCTAGCATCCGATAACTTGCAATTTTTTTTTAACTCCTTGCAAATTTGTAAAGCGTATCAAAACTCAGAATACAATGGAAAGAGCGTATAGACAACGAAGAAGTTTCGAGGATTTTAAACAAAAATATTCATGTGAGGTAAATATATCCCTTGTCACAAGTCTTCCCTTCATTTGTGAGGAAATTGGTCAGCATTTAGTCACACAGGAGGATTGATATTACATAGCAATCCAGGTCACATCTGTTTTCTGACAAACATTTCCTGCTTCTTAGTACATGACGTAGTCAATACACCTTCGGAATTCAGTATCACAGATTCGATCCTCTTTCCCAGATACTTGAACTTCTAAACTTGTTTGATTTTAACAGATCTAATTCGTATTTCGCAGCCTGGTCTTTTTCTCTTGTCATACATTCTTCACTGGATTCAACCAATCATGCCATTGCAATATACAATATTCTTTGGATTCTTTAAGATTGTTAGACAATTAACAGGCATTAGCTATCTTGTCTCTTCCCAGTCATTATCTTCCTCAATTGAAAACTTAATAAGAGGACTTATTATTCGTAATTATTTACATAAAATATCATTTTTGGTTAGATAGAAATCACCAGCCTGTTTCTATACATACATACATACACATACACACACACACACACACACACACACACATATATATATATATATATATATATATATATATATATATACTACAATTCTGGAGTTTACCTGATATTATTAATATGTAGTAAAAAGAGAATCAATACAAAAAGATTCATACTTTTCCCAAGGGTATTCACTTAAGTGCTAATACGCTTGAGAAAGGTATGAATCCTCTTCTTCTTTCCTCCCCCAGCAATGGGTAAATAGCAGGACAGACCGGATTCTAAAGCCGTGGATTGCAACTAGTCTACCGCAGAAGGAAATGGCAACTTATTGCGGGAAAAGAATCTGCCTCGTCAGTCATATACCTAAAGATACATGATCGCCTAAGTTGTATCCCGCATGGCACACAACTGACTGACTGGTAGAAGTCTTACTTTTTGATACAGTTAAAGTAAAATACCGATAGTGCAACAGTTACTTTAATTGTTGTCGATATTATATGGGTGACATTTTGACATATATGTTTTGTTTTTTGTTTTTTTTAATTTTGAAATTTATCTGTTGTAAGAACAGATTAAAACATGAACAGACTTAAATATATATGGAATTAATTAACTGCTAGGTCTACAAAACTTGATTCGCTGTGCCGTAAGAGACTATTTCTCTCACCAGAAAGTCAAGACAATGCTCCCGATTCCTCAAGCAAACAGATATTGGTCAGGTCGAGGGAAAAAAGCAAAAAAAACAACAACAACAACAACAAAACAATCGCACTTACATTACGTTGCAAAATAAATTGCCGTTTTCCGCTACGTATAAAAAGACTTATAAATTGTTAAGGAAGGTATTTTTTAACAGGAGGGATATATTTCCTCTCCTTTTATACCGCTTCATAGATCACATGACAACCTTGTGACGTGACCCTGTAACTATAAAAGGTCAGTAAATATAGTAACAAGCTTTTTTATTTAGTAAGGATTTCCAAAAACATTGCTCCTTTTCTGCTTGATCAACAGTCAGTTTCTACTCACTATCTTACAAGTTTACTCTATAAATCGCTCACGAACGAATTTGACTTATTTCTGTTTACAAAACCCTGTTTTGAATTTATGATAAGTTTGTTGATTTTACGATATATCAACACTTGTTCAGTTCTTTAATAACGAATATTTTATGAAGCAACGTTTTAGAATCGACCTCACTTGTCAGCAAGTCTTAACCACACTAGTTTCATCAACCATTTGCCTAAACGCCCCTGATTCTAGGACTCTGCTAGTTATATAATATCGCATAAAAAGGGAATTCAAGCTCAGTGCTTTACTCCATACATTTGGCATTCCAAGCGTCATTAGGAATGAAAGGTACGCGGTAATGCTATGTCTACAATCCCGAATAGCGTTCAGAGGAGATCTTTCGTCCCAAATTTTAAAAAAAGAATTCACTCGACTGAGATGCTATTTAACCGACTTCAAATGGACAGAGAAAGAGAAGAATAAGGACTTTTGAGGAGGTGAGAAAATACTAAGAATATGTTATTTGGAATTTGGAATTTATATATTATACGGAAAGAAGTCGTGGATAATTTCACACTCACAGAGAAGGCCAAGGTTAAGAGAAACAGAAAAAAAATGAAGAAATTGACGAAGGAAAACGTACGACGAAGATTACTGGTTTGTGAAGAATCCAAAGTAGAAATAGATGTAGATCCATGATAGCCCAGGTACGAAATGGGGAGCCCCCCCCCCACACACACACACAAATGCACCCACACACTGTGTCTCATGTAGTTTCACCCAATACCGCAAACTGCTACAAAACAAAAACGCCAATGTGAAAACTTGAGTTACTGTCTTAAATATCCTCACCGGATCGAAACCTTCATGGCCTCAAGCACGTTCGGAAATATCTGAACTGTCAGCTGTTTACAAATGCTTTCTATGATTAGTCGTTAAAAATGACTTTGAGCGAATGAAGCCAGTAGATCCTAACGAAGACTATCCTCGTTTAAGCATTGTGGACTGGCGCTACAGAATCACAAACGAAAGACTTTATCAAATAACAGAAACCACATCACTTGAGAACTACCAACAACAGAAACAACTAAGATGGATAGCACATTTGTTAAGAAACTGGAGGTGTTGAAAAAAAATGGCTATTTTTGTAGTGATTTTATAATATATTTATGTTATCATTTTTAAACAAATAATTATATCTGCTCTATGTATTGAGCACTCTTCTAAGAATAGTAATATATATATATATATATGTGTGTGTGTGTGTGTGTGTGTGTGTGTGTGTGTGTGTGTATAAATAAAAAGAAAGAACAGGAAGATATGTAATCCGGTGTTCTTAAAGATATTTTATTTTTACAAAATAGTGCTCAATGTAAATTTACAGAGCATTAATATTATAAATTAATTGATTTAAAATATGTTTTTTCGCTACACAGTTCTAACCATGTTTCAAAAATGGAAGCTAAAAGCCCCGAATTTAGTTTTGTGATTAAATCAAAGACATTAGTTCCATTTAATCCTCAAGCGAATTTTGGAATATATATATATATATATATATATATATATATATATATATATATATATATATATATATATATATATATATATAAAATATAAATATAATATATATACATAATGGAATCTACATTGGAACCATTGTAACCAAAAACTTTCGCGATATCTCTCTTCTTTTTAAAATATACATTTTTCTCCCGTTGGAATAACTATGACCTATATATATATAACACATTTTTTATGTTTATACGTTCTTTTACTTATAGATACAATCATTTAAGTAAATGCTCTGTTTATAATAAACAGTATTAAACAACATTTACCGGCCAGAATGTCCGAGAAATTTTCATAGAAAATATGCGTCCTCTGACAGGAATTGAACCTGTATCCTATATGGAACCGTCATATAGCCTGACGTGACTTAACCAATTGGGCCACAGAGGAGTGTTCGGTTAGCAAGGTCGATTTTACTATTTTTTAAACACAATTCTCTCTGTTTTTTACTCATACATTTATATCTGCTCAATGCGTATTCAAATGTAAACAAATGACGTCATACTTTATGAAATGGACAAAGCCCAACAATTATTTATACGTATAAACATAAAAAATTGTCGGAATTTGTCCATTCAATAATACACACATACATATATACATACATGTACATTGATTCCTTTCTAAGCAATAAGTCCAAATAATACATGTGATACGAACACGGAGTCTAAAATATATATGGTTCTTCCTTGTCATGGTAGAGAGCGTACATGTTCTGGTGATCCCAAGAGCGAACGCGACTGAAGTTTTAATTCCTGTAGGGTCGCCCATGGCGGAAATTTCGAGGTGCAGAGACCAGACTGAATGTGGCCAACCTACGAATACCCCCAACGGTCCTATAAGTAAAGATCTACCGGATCTCAATGACCAAATCGGCGGAAAATGTCAGCGCCAGTCGGGTTTGTGTAACCAAGGCGGACCTTCACAGACCAAACATCCGACAACACGATGCAAGCAAATTTGACATAACTCACATGTACCAATTTCCTTTGAGCAAGGAGGGAGGTGCTTCCAGACAATTGTGTGGGCTTCGTCGTTCCGTAGAGTTGTCCACAAAATCAAATTCAGGTGAATGGCCTCGTCAAATTCTCTTTGACTACTCTTCAAGAGTAGGCTGTGTCTTCACCCCCCCCGTCCACCACTGCCACAAGTTGGGAGAAAGAAAGAAGGAGAAAGGATGGCGATCCCGATGATCAGATGTGAGCGGATACCGACTAGACTCTGTACAGATTACTAAACACAATAGCACTCCCGACACACAATATAATACAGAAATGGGCTTACTGTAATCTACTATAAAAGTACGATGGTGTGAAAATGGCATTAAGGTATTTTGGATTCTTCAAGTCAATATTATATACACTTATGTTGCCTTGAATACAAACACACCACACATATACACACAAACACACAAACACACATATATATATATATATATATATATATATATATATATATATATATATATATATAGAGAGAGAGAGAGAGAGAGAGATAGATAGATATACGTTGACAGTAGACAGTGTACAAATTCGCAAGGAAACATAAAAACGTGCACAGCAAGTACTAAGACTTTTATACTATATTACTATATTATAATTTGGTATACAAAAATTAGCAATTATATTTTGTATGCGAAAATAAAAAAAAAACAACAGATATTTAACAATCTGGAAAGTGTTTTAAGAATGCCGAAGAATTTGACACAGAAATCCGAAGGCAAATTCTAATATAAGAAGACGCCACCCAAAATGAAAACCAAGTATTAAAAACATTAAAAAAAAAACTATTTTAGAAACAAATGAATGACTTCTGAAATGCAATGTGATAACAATATTTATATAAAGTAGAGAATGTTGAATTATTTCCATACATCTGGAGAGGAGATTGGCGTTCTACTGGAGGATACTGAGAATAACATAGACTATGTGAGTAATTAAGAAGTGTTAAGTGAAAACGTGAACAAAAAGATAAAGGAGATAATAGAAATTTCTCTGAAAATCTATCTGTCTATATTTTTGAGATGAGGTATTATGTACACGATTTACATTATTCGGACTATTGTCCTCATCTTTGTCGCCATATTTATTACAACTTTTCGGCCCTTCAGTCTATATTTCTGAGATGAGGTATTATGCACATTATTTACATTATTCGGACTATTGCCCTCATATTTGTCGCAATATTTATTACAACGTTTCGGCAGTTGTACGTTCCGGCCTTCTTCGAATGTCGAACTGAACCCTCTATTTCGCTCACTGTTCTAGTTCCACGTGCCATGTTAGATGGATGTCAGGTATCCTTTGAATTTTCCCTCTGAAAGTTCTCCACTAACTTAACCGGGTATTGAACTCACACTCTTTGGGTCCTGTGACTGGATCTAACTAACGCCTTTATACACTGTGCCATGTGTCCTTATGAAGAAAAGAGGCTTCGGGGGAAGAGTCTTACACTGACAGGACATATTGAAGGCAAGAGCAATGGAAGGAAACATCGAAGGACATAAGCAACGAAATTGTTCTAATGGCTGGCAGAACACGGGCGTGAGAAACGCTAAGCAACCGTACATTTCATAGAGGTACGAATGATGGGAGAACCATAAAAGATTAGTTATATGTTATGTGCGGTGAAGATCAACTAAAAATATATAAGGTACGAATAAACATATGAGAATGACCAGAGAGGGGACCAGCTAAAATGGCGTCCTGAGCATGAAGATAAACTACATCTGGCTCCAAGGCCAAAGAAGCTTTGAAGAGCGTTGAGCAACTTCTTAATTGCTGTTGTTCTCAGGGCCGCACTTACCTGGGGTGAGAGCACCTCTTAATTTCTCAACTATGGTCAAATTGTTAACCACACAACTGGTGTAAAACATTACCAAATTTTTAAAAGAGTTTTTTTATAGAAAAATACTAGCAATACATTTTTGGAAAAAAATATTTCGAATAATATTTTTAAAATTATTACCAGCAATACCTTTTTGTAAAAGAAAATCTAAGTGCTCAAAAGAAAATTAATTTTAGACATTAAATGAACTTGATATGCAGTTAAAGAAACGAATCTATTCTAAAAGAGTAATCTATTGATAAACAAAATAAACCCAAACCCCGCTAAAATGATTTTTACTTAATACAAGCAAAATGAAGATCGCAGCGTGATTCATCCATTTAATAATGCCAATAATCTATCAATAAAAATGTAAACAATAATTGCTAAGAAATTAAATCCTATATTGTGAAATTTGATGTCCCATTTCTGTTTCCGTGTGTAGAAATATTGTTAAAAATGCACAAAATGAAGATAATTATTTGAAAGATATTAACAATAATGTCAGCTCCAGATAATTTAATGTGGAATAAAATTGACATTTTTCTCTCTTTTATCAATATTTTTTTCAAGGGTTTTGTCTTTATCATTTATGCTTTTCAGTTATCTCCCTTACCTTTAAAAATTTTTTCCTGTTAAAGCCTTGCATAATTTTCAAAGAGTAACGATAACATAAAATATTCTTCCGAACAATAATCTCATGGCGTTTATTAAATTTCTCTTTTCCTTTATTAAAACAAGATTAATTTCTTTCAGTTTTATGTGAAACTGGCAATAAAATTAACACGTACCTCTATTTTGTTGTAGGTCGCTCAACACTGACGGCAATGCGCATTTGAAATGCGTTTTATGTGTTTTCATAATGTTCTTCAATGGCGTCAATTTATGGATTCGGTATTTTTCTAAATCTTCGTTTCTGCAACCCCACTCTCTCTATTTCTATTTATCTATCTTCCTCTCTCTCTCTCTCTCTCTCTCGCTTAATCTCACTGTTTTTCTCTCTTATTCGCGTGTTATTCTCTCTTTTCTTTTTCTATCTTTTTTGCTCTTTCTTAAATTATTTCGCTCTTTCTATCTTAAATTATTTCTCATTCTTTGTCTCTCTCTTTCATATTCGTTCTTTCTCGTGTCTTCTGTTTATCTCACTCTGTTTTTCTATTTCTTACTATTTCCCTTCCTTCCTTTCTTTTTGTCTATTTCTCTCTCGCTCTCTCTCTCTTATGCTTTGATGTTTATCTGTCTCATTTTCCTCTCACTTTTGATGTTTTTTCTCTCACTTGTCCTCTCTCTCTCTCTCTCTCTCTCTCTCTCTCTCGCTATTTCTATCTTGTCCATTTTTTCTTTACGTTTTCATTTTCTCTCTCTCTTTCGCTCTTATAGTTTTCTCTCTCGCTTTCTATGCACCTATTTCTTTCAACTACTATACGTCGTATTCCATCATAAAGTAGATGATTATGTTCCTCCACAACTTCTTTTCTCGATCACAGTGACAATTATATTTTTCTTTAACCTTCTCCAAGTGGAAACTCTGGCGGGAAACAGAATACACGAGGATCCCTTTTAAAAAAATAAATATTGAAACTTATCACATTACTTCATTCAAAAACTAGATGCAGTCCTTATAATCAAACCAATGGAACTTCTATTCCATATTAAATGTTACTGTTCCGGCATCCATCACTGGTTAAAAGCAAATCTGAGAGGCAAGCATTTCAAGTACCATAATCATACCAGATAACAATATTAACACACTGTACACTATTTACATTATTCGGACTATTGTCCTTATATTTGTTGTCATATTTATCACAAGGTTTCGGCCGTTGTATGTTCAGGCCTTCTTCAGGTGGTTGGAATCTCAAACTGAAGCCTTTATTTCGCTCGCTTGGACAGACTATTCTAGTTCTACGTGCCATATCTAATGGATGTCAGTTCGACATTCCAACCGCCTGAAGAAGGCCGGATCATATAACGGCTGAAACTTTGTGATAAATATGACGACTAATATGAGGACATTAGTCCGAATAATGTAAATAGTGTACATAATACCTCATCTCAGATATATAGACAGATAACACACTGTAATATAAAAAATAGTGACCCATTACATAATATGGCCTGGAGCTCCTGATGTATATTTAGAAAACCTTGGTAAAATCAAAAGAGGAAAATTCAATGTGATTGGTCATCATATGGTATCTCGGCTTCTGTCACTTTCCCACCGCCATAATGCAGCTTCTCTGCGCCTTTTCTATAAATACTACCACGATATTTGTTTTGATGAACTTTCATCTAAGCCACCTACACTTTATGGGTATAAGTGCTCCACTACATTAATGGCAAGATCTCATCATTTTACAGTTGAAAGAGATAAATGTAACTCTAAGTTCTATACTAACGGTTACTTTTCTCACACTTCTCGTTTGTCACTCAAGTTTGATCTTCAAACATTTAATTGCAATGTCAATCGTTATCTTCTGTCTTCGTAATTTCCGTTCTTTTGTTTTTATTGTGCCTTAATATGTTTTTTCTTTTTCTAATATTCTGTTGTAACATAGAAATGGTTACTGAATGAGGAATAACCAAAACGGAGGTTCGAAATGAAATGGTAATCTTTATAACAATAAAAAAATACTCGCCAGCGGCGTGAAGTAGGTAAACCACTGCTAGTGGTGGACTTCTTAGACAGCGTGTTATCCCCACTTACATTCCACATAAATACGTTGTATTTATGAGGATTGGGACATACCCATTTGTATTCATAGGTACGGTATATAAGAAATTATTTCATGCTTAGTAACTCTTACTGCGTCTCAGTGGCTATGTTGCCTTGCTTGAGCTAAAATCATTAAAGGTTCCGCCATTTCTAGGGGCTCTTGAGCAACTGCTAATAGAAGAATTGGAAATCTAGGCAGCCAGACATTCATACAGCATTGCTAAAGTCGACCATATTACTGAAGTGGGTGCTAGACTTACTTTATTCTGATTATGACTTGATACTAAGAGCATAGCGTTTAAGACACTAATTACATGAAAACGTATACCGAAAATACTTGCGAAATAGTTAAAATAAAACTGGGAGAATTTTAAGTGTAGAGAACGCATGATACTTGTAGTGGTAAAGAAAAGACTGTCAACTGATCGTAGCAACAGCAATAGATTTCTTGTTTCTCGGCCGCAACACTTGTAGCCAAATTGCAGTTCACACGATAGTCCGATGTAACAGTCCAACACACACCGTAGAGACGACAAAATGGGGTCACAAATCCAACCATCACTTCTCGCCAACAACAACGCGTGTTCATTTTCACAGCTCAAAAAAAATCATCTCTTTTTATAAGCGAAAAACAACGACGTCTGTTCACCGAGAGAATTTTCTGATTGGTCACGTCATTCAGGGGAGGGAAGAACATTAGCATAGCTTCTAGTCATTGAGGTAGATTTTTGCTGACTACATATTTGGTAATTTTTCTTCGGCAGATCGCACACAAAACACGAACTTTTTTTCGGGGTAACTGATTATCTCTTTCACTACATATATTTATTTATATATTAGATATGTAGTAATCGAGAAGACTACCGATGACATTTCGGTGAACTACTGGAATTTAAAAAATAATTTCTACCATTTTAATCACACATCTCATTGTCTAGGCTTAATCGGATTTGCGTGAGACACAAAGTACATAGGTGGGTAGAAGAATATAAATATATAACTTTTAAAAATCGTTCTTTATTCAAAATACATTCATTAATTTTGCCAGTTTTTTTTTTATTTAAAAAATAATTAAAGGGCATAGGATTTGAAATCAGGAAATTCTAGAATGTTGGCGTATTTGTCTTACCTTTTCTAATGCTAACAATTGCATATGTTTCAATTTATAAATATGTTCGCTTACTGGTCACGTCTATCTTTCAATACTAAGTACTACTCAATAAATTATCTTATCTTAGCTGTCTTAGATATTTTAACTTCTTTTTAAATAATCAATGAAAGCATTGAAGAGACAATAAAAAGTGGCTGTTTTTTAACAGAATGCAAATTACAAATTTTATTTAAAATAATATGTTAAATTAAAGTCCTTTGCTAGCAGCGGGTTAGTGACGGTAGCACAAAGGGTATTAGGTTGGGTGGATCTATTACGCACGAACATACATACAAAAATACAAATCACATACAATGCCAAGCATTCATTTGTTAATTAATCACCACTACGTTATTACAGACAATTTACAAATCGCAGCGATGGGACAATTTTGTAATCGCTCTATTTTTATGTAGTCAGTTTTGTGCACAATTGGGAGAAACGGATCATAGAAGCTTTCTTAAGTCTCCCCAAAGCTCATCTCGCTGATTGGTCAATACCAACCAATCAGATCGTCCGCACGTGAAGAATAATTCTTCCCACGCAGCGATCTGGAGCCTACAGTCACTTATTTAACCAAGAATTTTTCTTAGCTAATTAGTGAGAATTCAGCTGCCAAACGAATCGACGGCAGTTGAAACCATGCGCCAACCTCCTCACTCACACACAACACTGACATGCTGAACATACCTTGTGTACACTCACATAATCTTTTCTAACACGGCAAATCTTTTAAGAACTGTCATTATAAAAGACTCTCATGAACATTATTCCAGTGAACTTTGAAATACTAAAATAACAGATAAAGGGAGACAACTCCTGTTTATTTTAACCTTTTCTTATTTAAATGCATCCTTTCTTTCACATTGTTGTTTGGTATTGTACATCTTGGTAAATACATATTTTATTTTTTTGCTTATACTTTTCTGCGTCAGCCCTGTTTCCTAATCTAAAGTTAAATTAATATGGTGAAGTCTGTCACAAGGGATATTCTAAAGATTTGGTTAGTGCTAGGATAAATTTTCAGTATATTTCAAGGAAAGGGTGTCTGAATATCATACAAAATCCGTCTATATATTAAAAAAATCTTTCTTTTTTTTTTTGTTAAAGCAGTTAAAAGTGGTGCTCTGTTTACAAAAGAAATTCGTTGTTAAAGGATCTGTCGTAATAAAACCAAAATAAACAACGGATAGTAACGTGACCCCCACCCCCCAAGGTGACTTGCAATGCCGTGATGATTTTGTCCTCAACAGATCGTTAGGCCACGAAACATAATATAACTCTTGACTACAAATAAAAGCCTTTATATAAATAATGTAGTTTAGGTAATTATTCCGGGCACACATAACAAGTATCCTAGTCTTAAGTTGACTACACATACCCTGCGGAAATGTTAGCCATAAAATTAAGTAAAGTTGTGGAAAAGGGATTTTGTTTTTATTAATATTATAGATTTTACTTTTATAAATAGTATAGACAATTATTAATATATTATTAAATAGAATTTAGATTAACTTAAAATAACAATCAAATAGTACGTAATTGTATTTTATTTTAAGATAATGTAAATTCTATTTAAATATTTATTGATAATTATTTTAAAATATTTTATAAAAGTTTATTTAAAATAAAAAAGGACATTCGATCGCAATCAGGTGGTGAAAATTGAATTTTCCTGAACAGACAAATTATACGCCAAGGAAATATACATGAACGAAGATTGATAAAAAGAAAAATTTTAATTTCAAAATGGGATTTTCAGCTCATGGGTGAGTTTGTCATTAACAGATCGTTCGGTCCTGAAATATGATTTAACCTCTCAATGCAAACAATTGACTTTATCAAAGATGGCCCCTCTCCAATCACACTCTCTCAGTTTTGGCTTTCCTCCTCCCATTTTCTTTCACACTTTCTGTTTTACTCTCTGGGTTTCTCTTTCTCTTTGCCCTTTCAAGAATGCTAAATAATAATAATAATAATAATAATAATAATAATAATAATAACCAAAGCTAACCGCCCAGAATTAGTAATAAAAGACCACAAAAATAGAATGTTCTCTCTTATTGCCATGGCAGTTCCGCAGACTCTAATGTTGCTTTCAAGATCTTCAAAAAACTATCAAAATACAAGGATCTTGAAGTGAATATTTGAAAACATAGTACATGAAACATCAATAATTGCAGTTGTAGTTGGATCCCTGACTTTGATTGGAAAAAGGTTACGACAGACTAACTGAAGGGATCTCTCTTAGTTCATCCGTTAAAGAAACACAAGAAATTGTTCTCACAAGCACAGCTCACAACTTATGAAGGGCTTCATCCATGTAAAATATTGTAAAAGGTTTTAACTTTTCTTTTGCACAAATTTACAATGGTAAATTTCATTAGCCTCTTGTTTAAACCCAGAAGGAAATGCGTCAGCAACAGAAATAATAATAATAATAATAATAATAATAATAATGATAATAATAATAATAATAGAAGAAGAAGAATAAAATCTTCAAAAACTAAGATCGTCAAAAAATTATTAAAATACAAGAACCTGGAAATCGAAATCTCAAGACACATGGGGACATCAACAATTCCAGTTGTAGTTGGAGCCCTTGGATTGATTGAAAAACATTCCAAGAGATTCGTTGTAGCCCATGCCTTAAAGAAATACAAACAACTGAACACAGAAGTACCGCCAACACCTTACCAAGGGTTTTATCTATGGAAAATTCTGACCTTAGATATCCGACTGGGAACGGCAAGAAATGAGTATACATCAGAAAATAATAATAATAAAAATAATAATAATAATAATAATAATAATTTAAGAAGTGCACAATTTAAGAAAAAGAAAAGAAAACCCATTGTGCCAGACAATGTTCGACAGCTGTTGTACATTGGCAAACATTGTCATTTTTATTTTATTTTATTTTTATTTTGTTAAATCGCACTTCATCTGTTGAAAATTTCTGAATTATTATTATTTATTATTATTTTACTATGGACACACTACCTACCAAGTCTGCGGAAAGACCTAAGGCAGGTCGTGGTGTGTTGTTATGGCCACATTTCATGTTAATTTTTTTTTTTTTTTTTTTTTTTTATCTCCGATGAAGTTGCTAGCGTTACATAGACAAAGTTCTCCTTAGTGTGTGTGCTGTACTTAATAAGACAATTTTCTGTATGTCTCTTAAGCTGGGGTTTCAGGGATTCTTTCAATGTGTTGTTTTGTTCCATTTTTTTTAATTCCAAGTGCACCTATTACCACTGGTATTATTCTTGTTTTCAATTTCCACATTTTTTCTATTTCAATTTCCAGGTCCTTGTATTTTGATAGTTTTCAAATTCCTTGGTTGCTATGTTACAATCCGCTGGAAAGCCATATCAATTAGTAGGCAAGTTTTTTTTTCTTTCTGGTTTTTGACAATAATGTCCGGCCTATTTGCTTCAATTTTTTCTGTCTGTGTGGATGGTATAATAATGACATCTTCTATCTGTAACCGGCGCTGGCCGATGTTCATACCAGTGTTTGCTTACATTTTCCAAAGTGTTTGCACATTGTCCAGTGTAAATTGCCCCACTCTATCGTGACGATTTTTATATTCATTTGGGGCAAGTATAGAACATCCTGAGATTAGATGGTCTATTGTTTCTTGGTATTTGTCCACAGAAAATGTATGATATTTGCCTGAAAATAGTGAAAAATGCAAGAATAAAGCCTTCAGTTTCAGACTTTAATCCAGATGCTCGTAACCATCGATGAGTATAACTTTATCAACAACGTTCTGGATATTGGCCACAGAGGTTTGTCTTGCCAGCGTTGTTTCATCTGTTCAAGGGCTTTATCCTTGGCTTTCTTTTTCATATCTTTTTTGCAATAGTTGGTTCTTGGCTTCTGTTTTGATTTACTACAGAATCTACTAAATGTAAATGTTGTTTGTATTTACTGCCTTCTTTTATTATTGAATATTTTTCTTTCTGTTTTCATGTTGTTTCACTAATTTTATCATCCAGTCAAATAGTTGTTGTCTTGTATGACAATTTAAAGCTGAATAAGACCTCTTCCACCTTCTTTAATGTATAGACGATCTACATCAGCCTTTGGATGATGCATCTATACTTAGAAAGAAGCTTTCTTGTTTTAGAATCCATTTGTCTGATGTCATTTAGAGTCCAGTTCAAGATGTTAAAAATGTTGGACCACTGGGAAAGGTTATTAATGGCCATAATTCTGTTCTGAGAATTCAATTCAGTTTTTAATACCAGTCGTACCCTTCTATAGTACTCTTTACGCACTATTTCTTTCATTTTCTTATGGTGAATTCCTTCACTCTCATTTACACCTAGGTACTTATAAGCTTCTCCTTGTTCTAAATCTTTTATTGTTACAGCAGGGTCTAAAACTAATAGAAAGTTTGTTGTAGCGATCCTCGTAAAACTGTAGCTTTAGCACATTTATCCAAATTGATTTCATTCCAATGTCTTCATGAAGCATTTTACAGTTTGCAGAAGACCTTCCAGCTCATTGTCATTCCTAGCATACAAAGTCATCCATGTAAAATAGATGGTTTATTTTCTTTTGAGCTATTTTGTAACCGCATTCTGTCTTGTTAAGTTGGCTGGTTAATGCTATAAGTGATATGCAAAATAATAAAGGAGACAAAGAGTCACCTTGAAATATTCCTCTATTGATGTTTATTTTCGCCAGACTTATAGGTTCCATTTTTTTGATTGAGGTAAAGTGTAGTTTTTCCATATCGACATACATTGTTTGATGAAATTGATGATAACGGGTGATACCTTGTACATACTTAAAGACTTTAAGATCCAGGAATGTGGTACACTATCGAAGATAATCTATCCAGGCAATACTAAGATTTTTTTTCCACGGAAGCAGTTTTCCAGGATCATCCTATTAATAAGTAATTGGTCTTTACATCCGTAGCAGCCTCGTTTGCACCTTTTTTGTTCAAGTGGTAGTATGTCATTTCTTTCCAAGAAGAAATATGTCTGTTTTGTTAAAATAGATGTTAACAGTTTTATGTTGTTTTATTTTAGTTTTTCGGAATATTTGTTAAATAGAAGAAAGGTAACTCCTTTGGTCATCCATGCAGGAATTTTAGTTGGATCGGTAACCATTTCTTGAAGTTCTTTGGCGAGTTTTTTGTGTGCTGTATTTAAATAACTAGGAAGTTAGGAATTTTATCTATTTAATTGTGCTTTTTTTCAGTGCACATTTAACATCTTCTTCTGTGATTCCCGCCCATGTCTGTTCTGGTTTATTTTTCATGCGCAATCCAATCTGCCTCTTCGTTGTGTTCTTTAACAAGCCCATATTTTTCCCCAGAACTGTATAACTTCTTCCATTTTTAGGGACTGTCACTTCAATTCTTTGTTTACCTATTTCCTGTAAAATTTCTTTGCATCGGTTTGAAAGATCTTGTTCTGTCTATAGAATCTTGATCTTTTCTCGTAGCGTCTTATTCTTTGAGCCTTCAGTTGTATTGTTTGCTTTATTTTTCTTTAGTTGATAGGACTTCATTTTCATTCCTGATATTGTATTTTCTTTCGACTCTTCTGCCTTTTCTAGTTCCATTTACTCCTCTTGCTAGTTCATCGAGTACTGATAATTCACTTCTAAGGTGTTCAACAAGGTGGAATGTGAGACTGCCTTTTTTACTTTGATGTTCAGTTTATTTGTTCTTGTATCATATATTGGTATGAGTGTCTTCTTCATCCAGAATCAATTTGAGTGCTGAATAGAGCTTAATAAATCCTTTGTTGGTTGTAATTTTGGGAGTTGTTCTCGTTCCTCCATTGATTCTGTATCTGACTTATATGGCTCATGATTTCACTTCTTGTATATTAATCTTGTTTTCTGTGAAATAATTCTGTTCGATGAATTTTGAACTCGTTTTATTACGTCTTTCTGACTAAGATCATACCTTTCCAACATTTCTAAATTTTCAGCATTAAAGAATTTGGTTTTTCATGAATGACCTGAGGCTTGTGTGATGTTATTACTTTTTTTTTCCCGATTCGGTTCCTTTTCATGTTTTGTTGGTTCATCTATTCTTGTTGCAATTCTTTTTATTTCATTAATTTCAGCCTCTATTATTATTATTATTGTTATTAGGACCAATGCTTGTTAACTAAAAATTATCAAGCACGCACACTAAAAATTGTGTTAGCAGAAAATGTAGATCCTGTGATCCAGAAACAATTGACCATCTTGTATCTGGTTACACCTACTGAATATAAAATCCGGCATGACAGAGTGAACCAATATCTTCACTGGAAAATCTACACCTTCTACAGAAAGAAAATTGAAAGAAATTGGTATGAACACCACCCAAACCCGGTTACGGGGATACGACCTGTAATAATGTTATGTAACTACACAATACACACAGAGAGAAAAAATCAAAGCTAATCGCCCAGACATTGTTCTTAGAGAGAGCAAAAGAAAAATATTGTCTACTTATTGATTTGGCAATCTCTGCAGAATTCAATGTATCATCAAAGACCTTTAAACAGCTATCAAATTAAAAGACGTTGAAATCGAAATCTCAAAAATGTGGCACATGACAACATCAACGATCCCTGTTGTAGTTGGTGCCCTGGGATTGGTTGAGGGAATTCCAAATGCTAAGTGGAAAATGTTTTGATGTCATCTCTGACCTTAGGTCTCGGCTTTGTACCTGGAAAGAAATGGGAATAAAACAGCAATCAAAATAATAATAATAATAATAATAATAAATAGCCTGATTTTATCTCTCTTGAATTCTGATCTTAATTGACTGGAAGTATTAACATGTATATATTTTGGCTTGGTGAGTGAAGATGAACTACAGTATATATGCCTTTTCTATTAGCTTGCCTTCTGTATATCTGCTCTTGAGCAGATAATGGTAATGGTAAATGAGCTCTTGAGCTAATGGTAAATTATCATGAATAGGCATTGAAAGATTTATTTTTAATTTTGAAGAATGAATCAGGAAGTCTGGGAAGGTATATCTCGATACTTTGAAATATCCTTACTCGGAGATTGTTTGAATGGAATATTTTATCATAGCTTGTCACCATGTTGGATATATTTAGCTGTGATGTCTCTGTTTTGTATACCTTTATCAGGTAGAGTATTATGATGGTCATATTGGGTTACGTATATCTATACCCAAACGTCATTATTTTCGCATGAATTTTTCTCAATCAATCAATCAATCAATAATAATAATAATAATAATAATAATAATAATAATAATGGAATCAAAGACATAAGGCTTGCAAATAGGAATTTGACAGAGGATGGATACAAGTGTGGTTATGATTGGGTGAGAACAATCTGATTGGAACTGTGCAACCAACGTCTTGATCTCGAAGACCAATAATATGAATGCTAATATGAAACTTCCTGAAAACATAAAGCACGCGTAATCCTGTGGGGATTTCACTTATCAGTGAGAAGACCAGACCTAAAAAAGAGAAGCTATCAGAACGGTAATTAAGTAAGTTAGATATTAGATAATTTTACCAGAGAGATGAGGATGGCGTCTAAATTGTAGCTGACAGCCGTTCCAAAAAACAAGGAAGAGTCCAGAACAGCCCAAGAAACGTCAGAATGAATTACAAATGTAGCTTATTTAAAAACGTAGCATTGTTGCAAATGCAGTAAAACTTCGATTTAAGGAATATTGTATTCAATGAACACATCGGTCAAAATGTATTGATTCCTTATATTTTTAACTTTGTGCGGACTTTGAAGCTAGCTCCTGCGGGAAGTTAATTAGGCGTTTAGCCCAAAACTAAAGGGACCTCTGGCACAGCTTAAAAAGAAAAAGGAATGATAAATTTGGAGAAATAATTCAGTTCACTCCATGAAACTTCATAACTTCACTTTATCTTTTATTTGTGTCCAATTCCGGCAAAAAAGACTGAATTGTGCCTAAAGTCTAATTTGGGTTATAATTCCAAGTTTGGACGAAAATTGATTTCTTCAAATCACAAACTCGATGGAACTTCAATTATGTTGAGTTCTTCAAGTGACAAACTGTGCGTAACTTCAAAACTTCGCGTCAGGAAACTTCTCACTTTAAGTATGATTCTTTGGCATCTTAAAATAAAAACAATTTCCTCATTTCCCAAAGTGTTGGAGATATTTTAAACTCATTTCACAAAAAAAAAATATATATTTATTTTTGTATTATTTTAAACTCAAAATGTATTCAAAACTTTTAAAATCACACATTTTTTTTAGTTATTTTCAAATTTGATTTTTTAGCTGTTCCCGAATGCTTAAAGTTCAAGAACCAGATGATTTTCAAACTCTGGTGTTGTCCTGATTTCACAAAAGATTAATTTGTCTATGTAGATCAAGTGTGGACCGAGTTAGAACAAAACGAATCTGTGTGTGATAGATAGATAGATTATTCCTCGGCATGTCGATAAAGTACATCCCGTAACGAGGTCTCTAATCGGGATAATTGTACGTTTTGAGTAGTGTGGAACCACTTCTTAATCGGTGTTGTTCACACATCCCCCTAATGACATGGGATGGTAGCACCTGTTTGGGTCTTTACTACTGGCAAATAGTGATCCCAAACAAAAACAAAACACTATGAAAAGAAACGCATTTTACATTATATATTTATAGTAAAATTACCAACAATACATTTTATCTGTAAAAGCATACAATTGCATTCAAAATATATTTAGTTGAAGCCATATAATTGTTCAAAATATTTGCATTTTAGCATTAAATTCCCGATAGAGGCTTATTCGTCGCTAAAGATAATCAACCAAAGACATAGATAAAGTGAGAGAGAATCACATTTCTGTATTTCGGATTGTTTAACCTGTAGTGAAAGTCATATGTATATTGAAAATGAATACTCAAGTTATCTTCAAATTAACTGAAAAACAACATTTTGGGAAGGACGATTCCAGTACGCGTGTTCGTTGTAGTGCAATGGATATCGGCTAAGAGTGAGAAATCGGAGAGCAGCGTTCAAATTCCAGTCGAGTTCGTAAACATTCACTTATACGCAAAGATAATTGGGAAAAGTATGAACCAATTTCCACTGAAGCTATAGGTTGAATAATAGAATAGACTTCATGCTATAGCCCTTTTTGTAACCAGTCTACGGTAGCAGGAAATGGCTACCAACTACGGGAAAAAATTTAGCCTAGTCAGTAATGATTCGACAAAGACACGATCGCCCACGGGTATAACACATATGGCTCTCTTAACTGACTGATTGCTTCTATTACGCGCCTGCGTTGGCTGTGGCTTCATCTCTTCAGATAGAGAGGCGTTCAGGTCGACACGTAATTCCTTCTGAGATCGTCTTCACCGTTGTCGTCAAATTTGCTTATTGGATCTTTTCTTACGATATGAGCATTGAATGGTGCGTTCTATTGTTTTATTTGATATTTCATCATGACTACTGCTGCCTACTATTCATTTCTATACTCTCTGTACTGGCTTTAGCAAAACAATGTTCATTAAATTCGGTTATCTACAAAACTCCTTTGGTTTTCACAAAATGTGGAATTTAACGTGCTGGAGGAACTATCGGATTTAAAGAATGGTTCTATAAATCGAAGTTTTCCTGTAGTTAATATTATTAGAATATTGGAATATTCTATTGAAATGCTGTCAGTTATTCTCAGGACTAAATCACCATTTAATGATAATAATTTTTGAGGCTACACAAAATGTGCAAGAACCCAGAGATAAAAAAAAAAGTCTGACTATATGGAAAAATGAATTCATCGGCGTTGAAACTTGTGTGCAGACGTTTCTAACGGGATTAATAAATACGCCCAGCAGATTAGAGAAAATGTTATGTTGGCTCCCCTCAATCGTATAGGGACAGATAAAAGATCTGTAAACGAAGGAATCTTGACAAAGAGAAGAAAGAAAGAAAATGGCGAAATAAATTTCTCTAGATAGAATTAAAAAAAAAAAACTGATAGTCTCTAGCGCAGAAGAAAATTCAGGGAAGACAAGGCACCTGATATGACAAACGTAGGCGTGGGATAGGTATAAGATTCTAATTATATAGAAAAAATGCACAAGAAAAAAAACAAGAAAGATAAAACATTTGTTCAAAGATAAAATTCTGTCGGCAAGAGCATCATTAATGGATGAAAGGGAAATAAGATGCGATGAAGAATCGTAAAGTATGTTTGGTTTGGTTTGTTTTACGGCTTATGAACACCTCAATGGGTCATTTAACGCCAACAATTTTTTGTTTTCCTGTTAATATTTTTCCTCAAAAATGTATAGCTGGGATTTTATTTTTTTCAAAATGGTATAGCTGGTAATATTATTTTTTCAAAAACGTACAGCTGGCAACATTATTTCTTAAAAAACGTATTATCAGAGGCCTTGTTGTTGGACGTAGTTTATCGTGATACCCAGGACTCGGATGTAGTTTATCGTGATACCCAGGAGGCGGATGTGCTTTATCGTGATACCCAGAACACGGATGCAGTTTATCCTCATACCCAGGACGCTATAAAGTATGAGGTTCCATAAATCAAGGTGGAAATCATAAGTCTTTTAAATATCATGATCATGCCAGATGACAGTATTAAGAAACAAGCAATATCAAAATTGTTATACATTTATACGTCGACCATTCGTCCTAACTTTGAATGTTGATCGTCTGGTCTCCTGCTATATATTTAAACATGCTTGAAAAAAATAAAATAATAATCTGCCATCCCATTGGTCCCGATCTGGCATCTCGGCTACAGTCACTTTCGCACCGTAACGCATATACTCTTTAACATTTCTATAGATTCTTTCAAGATAATTGTTATGCTGTGGTCTTTTCTATGTTTTTATTTTTATCATCCCCAACATATCGTAAAACATCATTTCTAAATTAGACCCCATAAGGCAAGTAGATGTAATGGCGTACCATTCGTTGTCTTAAAGAAAGGTGCTCCTGAGCTGACCCTAGTTCTCTCCAAACTACATAACTGTTGCCTCGATGCTTCCCAGCTCATATATATTTCCTGTTTTTAGGAACCTGAAAAACATTCTGACCCCTCTAATTATCACACTATCAATTTCCTACCGCTTCTCGAAGAAAGTCTTCGAGGCTTTAATCAATACTGAAATGATTAAACATCTTACTTCTCAAGACCTACTCCCTGAGAAACAATATCGATTCCGCATTGCACGGTCTACCGCTGATGTGCTTATAGCCAAAACTGAATATATATATATATATATATATATATATATATATATATATATATATATATATATATATATATATATCATGTTCTTAATAAGAACGGCGAAGCTCGAGCTGTGGCTCTAGATATCTCAAAGGCTTTTTGACAGGTTTGGCATGCTGCTCTTCTGCTTAAGTTTCAGGGCTATGGTATTACAGGATGTCTATTTGATTTAATCCAAACATTCCTTTGAAATCGTGAAATGAAGCTCGTTCTGAACGGATATGCTTCCTGCTCCTTTCTTATCAATGTGGGGGTGCCCCAAGGCCCTACCCTAGGTCCTACAATGTTTGTGACCTTCATCAATATTCTTCCAATTGTCACCAGCTTCCAAGTAGGCATCCATGCAGATGACACTTCCATTTACTACTCAGTAGTAAATCCGGCAACGCTGGCAAAATCCACCTGACCGTTGCTCTCGAAAAGGAGTTTTAATCAGTGGTTAACTGGGGTAGGAAATGGGTTGTAAATTGTAATGCCTCCGAAACGAAACTGTTTTCATGACGCTATCCCGAAGATAATTCCCTGTCTGCCATTAGCATGGTTAATGCTAGACTTCAGGAGAATGGAACAACATAATTGAATCAATAGCCGCATCTGCTTCAAGAAAACTTGGCACACTGTTGTGCCAAAAGGTTTTCTCGTCAGAGTTTGTCTTCCATATCTCCATATCTACCATTCTGCAGTGTTGCTAAATCTGGTCTATTGCCCCAACTGTTCATTTTGAGATTCTCGACAAAATCCAAAGAAGGATTCATCCTGTCTTGGCATTTGGACATCAGTCACTTTCTCAAAAACGTAATATGGCTTCCATCTGTCTTTTCTACAAATATCTTCAGGGCAACTCTACTGTAGAGCTTTTTTCACAGGTTCCCCGACTATATAAATCTAAGCGTCTTGCCCTTTTACCGTTGAAATAGTTAAATGTAAAGGCCGATTCAACTCCAATTTCTTCTTTTCTCGCACTCCCGCCAGTGGAACTCCATTCCGTTTACTTTCTTCCCTGATAAGTACAATCTTCAAAAATTTAAATACAACGTCAATCAGTGTTTTCTCTCCCTTTCACTCTATGAAATCCTCATGCCGACCCGTGGCACTCCCAAATT
>CAHIKZ030001335.1:8560000-8572500 GCA_903632075.3 Acanthosepion pharaonis
AAATTAAGAAAGTCGAAGGGAATATCGGAAGAAAACTGAAATTCCGTTAGAGAGAAAGAAAGTGTTGGACAAAGACAAAAGATGTCAGTGATAGAAGGGAAGAAGAAGAAGATGAGGGACGGATAATGTGCATTAGAAAAAGAAGAAAACGAAAAAGAGAAGAAGAAAAACAAAGAAAGAGGAGGAAGAAGAGGAATAATGATCACGAGGATGATGATCAACAAAAATAAAACAAACAAAAAAGATGGGAAAGAGGAAAAAGAAGAATTTATACTAAAGAAGAAGAATCGAAAAACAAAGATGCGAAGGAAAAGAGAAAACAGTTGAGATGGAGAAGGAAATGATAATAATGAAAATAATAATAATAATAATAATAATAATAAGAAGAAGAAGAAGAAGAAGAAGGAGAACAAGAAGAAGAAGAAGAAGAAGAAAAAGAAGAAATAAGAAGAAAAAGAAGAAATAATAATAAGAAATAAGTAGAAATAATAATCATAATAATAATAATAAGAAGAAGAAGAAGAAAAAGAAAAAAGAAGCAATAATAAGAAGAAGAAAAGAATAATAATAATAATAATAATAATAATAATAATAATAATAATAAGAAGAAGAAGAAGAAGAAGAAGAAGAAAAAGAACAAGAATAAGAATTATCCGTACCAGAAGGGCTGATAAACGTACGAAGACGAGAAGGGAAACGAAAAAGAAATGAAAAGAAAAAGAAAAATGGGAAAATGGAGAAAGAAGAAGAAGAAGAAGAAGAAGAAGAAGAAGAAGAAGAAGCAAAGGAATGTTTACAAGAAGCGGGAGAAACTAAATCAAATGATGTTGGCACCAATTCCACTTGTGGTTGGGGATTGTGACGATGATTGTAATTACGGAAGCTCTCAACGGGAAACAAAAAAAAAATGGATTGGCGCTTATTTGTTTCATCTAATCGCATTAAGGCTATTTTTATTGGTAGCATTGTTCCTAAAAGCAGGCGTGTTCATCGTTTTACTTTAGCGTTTTCACATTTACATATTAGCTCCGTGATTTCGGCTGGCTAAAAATAAGCAACGTAATATTCCAACGAAAAAGATGAACAAAACGACAGAATATCAGAAAATTGTTTGCCAGATTTAGTGGAAATTGGTTGCTTTATTATCATTATTATTATCACTAGTAGTATTAGGAGTATTAGTAGTAGCTGTCACTCTAATTATTATATTAATCAATTTTAATTGACTTTTTTTTTATTCCTGCCTATATTACTATATTTGTTCTTATACAATTTCACAGGCTGACGGCCTTACCCCATAGAAACACCGGTTCCCGCACGATCACCAAATTTAAGCAACGTCGACCATTGTCAATACCAGTTGATCAGAAAGACAGGTGAAATTTTAGAACATATAATAAGAAAAGAAGGCTTGGAGAATTCAATACTCATAAGATACAGCAAAACCAGGGGGAGCAGAGGAAAAACATTCAGTAGCTTCCTTGAAAAGTTTGAGCAAGAAAACAAGTACCATGAAGAATTATAAGACTTTATATATCGTTGATAGCAAGAAAAACTGGAAGCTGTGGGGAGCTATGATCAATGATGTTCTGAAGTGGGTTCTTGCTTTTTAAAGAGCATTAGTATGAAGTGAAGTGAACATTCAGTCGAAGCTTGGGTATTTAGTATTGTAATAGACAACGTCTCGGAAAAACCGAGTTCCAATTCCAGTCGGGTCGTTTATCCACTGACACGCATATACCCTTAGGAAAGTTATTAATCCACATATACCCTAGTTATGGGTTAAATGGTACAAACTTGATCAGTAATTTTTTTTTCAATTTTATCTCCAAACGTCTTGCAATCTAAAAATATTTCTTTGGCTTTAAATAACCTGCAAAAGGTTGATAATCCGTAAAGAACAAATCAATCATTGACATATATGATCAAAGCAGTGGGCGCGTGGTTGAGTGATTATAGCGTTCGCTTTCTGTGAGAGGATTAGTTAAAGGATAACTTTCTCCAGTTATCGACCTCGAGTGGCGAACACATTATTTCCAGGCGCCATGGAAAAGGTTCCATGAAACCATATTACGGCTTAACCCAAGCCGAGCGATTGCAATTAAGTATACAGAACTATTCGAAAGCCGTCGATCGTTATGCTGGCACATCGCGATCGAGGGTTTGAGAGTACGTATTGTACCAACAGCTGATCTTGCCAGATTGCGCGCTCTCTCCCAGAACCTATAACTAAGATCAGCAGAAATTAATTTCAGTATAAATCATAGGTTGACTGTGTCGGTGTTGAACAAACACATATGCGCCTCTTCGTCAGACCGGCTGCCTACAGACGGTTCGGCTTGGAAAAGCAGAGTACCTGGCCAGCTCAGCAGTGGAATAGTGTACATCTTGGAGTCGATCGAATGTCTATAATTTTACTAATTCTCGTTCTAACGAGAATTAGTCAAATTATAGATATAATATATAAGATATATAAATAATATATAAATATGATAGATATATTACATAATATACATAAATTATAAATGTTCTAACTCTGTAATTTCTTTTATTTTCTTCCTTCTAAGAAAGAAAAAAATGTAATAGTAATCCATGAATTGCTCGTTTTGTATCTCTCGGGGTTATTACTCATGCAATATGAGAGTGTTGTGTATTTTGTCCCCTGGCTTAAATTCTTCAGACCACATAGTTATTGTGTAGAATGCATCAGCTATGGGCATTTTCTTTTTTTTTTCCTCCCTTTGTTGTATGAAGGACAAGGAAGAAGTCAGACTGAAATGATCGAGAGGACCCCTGTCAATTGGTTGCCCCAAATCTCTTCGCCACATACTGGGTTGCTTCATTCACGGTGCGTAGAGGTGTATTGAGCCTTTTAATTATTGCAATGTCTGACTGTCATAGCAACTTTTCGGGTCCATATCAAAACTTAAACGAAATTCATTACTGTCAGAAATCCACGCCCATGTTTATCAAATTACCGACACCCAATTTATGTAATCAGAATTGTGACCAGTATTTTGCCATTCTGGGTGAGCCTACACATACGTAACAAGAGGAAATTTCCACAAATCTTCGTTTATTTATATATATATATATATATTTTGGCCGAAGCTAGTCGAGGAATCTGAATGAAGTAATAATAAAAAAACGAAAGAATATTAATCTACAACCCAGTGTGTCTGAAGATTTTAATTTTTTAATATTTTTTTTATTGTTTAGTATATATATATATATATATATATTACGTCGGTGAGAAAATGATTCGAGTCAAGATACAAAGTTAGGATCGATTACATTTCAGATCCTTCTTTGGATTTTGTCAAGAATCTCGAGATGAATAGCAGGAACACCAGACAAAATATGGCCGCAGCATGCAATGCACGAGTGGTTGATGGATTAGAATATATGTAAGTTGGATTATTCAATTAATTCATTTTTATTTTATATTTTATTGTCTATGTTATTTGTTTTAGGGGATGTTTTTTTTTATTTTTTTATTTAATTTATTGGCTTTGTTTAAATTATATTACATTATTTGTAATGAATGAACTGCATATAGTTGCATTTTTAGTGGTGTTTTAAAAGATATTCGTTTTCAGTTTTCGATTTTCAAGTAACGCAGCAAAAATCTGTTTACATATCTGCATTTTGAAAGAGTTCTAATCAGTTATTCAATTTTCCTATTTCTGGGTTTTGTTTTTAAATTCCCATATATGTTTAGAAAGTGTTGTGTTGTCAAGGTATAAAAAAATAAATGAAGGACCCTAGAAATAGCGAAAGTGCGTACACAAAACATAATTTACTAACAGTAAATAGTTTAAAGCAAATATCCATGTATATGGATATTTATATCCATATACATGGATATATTATATTATATATAATATTTCGCTTATTAAGTGCCTCTCAGGTATCAGGTTTCACAGAACAGGCATTGGAATTGAACTCACAATCACTAAATTCACGGACCAGCGTATCAATTCCCTAGGCTTTGTCTTGCGGAAGAATTTTTTTGTCTTGCCGAAGAATTCTGAATCGATAACTTGCAATCTTATACATAATGTTTTTTCTCTTCTTTTTGCTGATGTTTCTGCCACGCTTGACTGCATCCCTAGCTGCTTATTTTTTATCAGTACTATTGCTGCTAATTAAATCCTACCATTTTGCTTATTCCTTTCTCCTATATGGTATTGATATAATGGAATATGCGTACACCTGTGTTCCTCCTCACTGGAATATAATTGGCTGGTGTCCGTCATAAATACCGACGGACGTGTAGGTACGACAGAGTCAAAGAGACTTAGTCTGAGAGCTAAGTCTATAATGACGCCGATTGGACTACGCCATTGATCTACACTTCTTACCTGCGACTACGACGCATACCAGTCGATTACTGATACCGTATTCTACTTGGTTATACTAGCCAAAACCACTTAGCTGCTTCGGTCAAATATATCTCTTTCCGAGACATATCAGGTATGAATATGCTAGTCCTACTGAGGAGGACTTTATAGCCTAGCATATGTGCCTTAAGAAAATACTGGTCACGAATTCTTGTGGAATTAAGTAACAATACTAGACAGTGGATACTGGAGAATCAGTTTAGTATCAGTGAAACATTTCTGATTACGACAACCAAAATGGGGACGCTATTCCGAATGTAAATAAAGATAAGTCCACATCCTACAAATTCAAACAGAAAAGAGATTATTGTTGTTGGCTTGAAAGAAATGCAAGCGTTACTGGCATACAGAAATTTCTATATGTATCATAATTGAATCCGTATGCAAAGATATACTTCATGAATATTACGTCAATTTCTCTTAGAGAAGTTAAATTGATCCGTATTTTGAATGTGAATTGAAATGCTGCCGCCATTTTGTAAATTCGGGAGCTTTGATTCGACGGCCTTTCTACCTTGGCGTGCTTCTATTTTATCTTAAGTAAGCATGGATGAAGAAGCATTTCTCTTTGAAGATGAAGGAATGGTGTTTATTGAAATGGAAATAGAATTCTGAGAATTGAAACGGAATATGTGCACCAGGTGTTGTAAGAAAGTGCAATTCGATTATTATGCTACCTATCTTCGCTAGTTTTGTTTTTGCATTTTTTTCTTCCCGATCTGCTTGTGGCAAAATAGCAAATACGCTGTATCATAGCAGAAAAGGCAACGGTGGAAGTGCCTTCACGCCGATACAAATAAGTCATTTGACGCGTTTACACTTGGGCTGAAGACGGCTGTGGACATCATCTCAGACAAGAAGGGTATTAATCAATAATCAACTCATATATATATATATATATATATATATATATATATATATATATATATATATATATATATATATATATATATATATATATATATATATATATATATACAAATATACCTATCTATAATAACAAGTACACGTATATACGTACATACACATAAATACAACGACATTCAACCAAATACATATATAAATGTACATACATATACATACATAAATATACATCCATATACATACACACACCCATATACAGGTACCCTAACATACATATATAAACACATTCATACATACAGAAAATATATGTAAATATAAAATTTTGATACACAATATATAACAGGACACACATATATATATATATATATATATATATATATATATATATATATATATATATATATACAAATACACATACATACACATATACATCTATATTTCTTAACCTCTTCTCTTCTCCTTTTTAATCTTCTTACTTTATATATATATATATATATATATATATATACATATACAAAACCTACCAACATACAAATACACTTATATACAAACATTCCGCAGTACAAACACACATACCAACACACAAATAAATATAGACACATCTATACAAACACGAATAACACTATGTAGGTATACAATACACATTCATATCGTCAGGATGACCATCAGGCAATAAAAGTACAAAGCTATTAAACGTACAGCGACATATCATTATTATTTAAAGTATACGACCCCTATAATAAGTTATGCTATAATTTCTTTTAAATAAATAATTATATCTGCTCTACTTTGTAAAAAATTGTTGGTTATTAGAATTCATTCCGTATACACCAATTATATACTTTATATATATATATATATATATATATATATATATATATATATATATATATATATATATATATATATATATATATATATATATATATATATATATATATATATTCCCAGATGATTTTCATTTCATTTTTGCCTTTGAAAAAGTCGGAAGACGAAACGCGTCGGTAAAATCTAAGGTTTTTTTCTAGTTGTCATTTGATATATATATATATATATATATATATATATATATTGAACAATTAAAAAAAATATTAAAAAAATAAAATCTTCAGACACACTAGTTTGTATATTAATATTCCTTCTTTTTTATTATTATTTCATTTAGATTCCTCGACTAGTTTCGGCCAACAGAACCGTCATCAGGAGAAAAATAATTTTCTGTTTGCTGATAACAGTGAACTACAAAAACGAATATCTTGATGGAGAAAATGAACTTTTGCCTTTAGTTCTCTTTTGTTTTGTTTGTTTTTTTATTTTTTGTGTTGGTCAAACATTCTCTTTTTAGTTATTATTTGAGATGAGCTGGATGGATTCATGCTGTTCTGATTTTCCTTGGTCATTTTGACAGATTTATTGGTTCCTGGAAACGTGATGTGTCTCTGTTAAGTTTCTGTGTGTGTTATTTGGTTCTTAGGGAGTGAGTGAGTATGATGTGTGTAAGTGTGTATATTCGTGTGGGTGTCTGTATAAGTGTGAGGCCTCAATACATCCGTAAGCATGTCTGTATTGTGTCGGTGAGAAATATGGATATGTTTTGATTTGTAAGGTTATATATTAATACTATCTATATTGTTAAATTTATGGTTAAGTCCGGATAGTGCGTTTTAAATGTTGTATCCATTTATTTTCATGGAACTCTAGAATCTTTCTAATGTTATCTGCTCTGAACTTTTCTATTTCTTTTATGTTTGGTGCATAATTATCAGGCGTTTTTAAATAATATTTATTAGGAAAAAAGAAACATAACAATTAAACAATAATATTTTTAACTGATTATTCCGGAGTGTATGATTATCGACACGCATTTTTATAAGTTGAATATAATTTAATATTGTTATTAAACAGATAAACAAAACAGCAATTTTTATTAACAAATATCATGCCTACAAAAACGCCTGATAATTTTGCACCAACCGAATATGTATACAAATGTAAAATATGTATGCAAAAAGATTTCCTATTGTGTATTCTAAAGAAACCACTGCGATATTTTTCACACAAATATTGTATTTATATATCTGAGGTGGTAGAGAAAATGTCTCAAGGCGACTTCATCTATGTCCTATCTCTCTTCCGTCTGTGGGTGATCGTGACTCTCCACCACTTCCCATCCTTTGCAGCTCTCACAAACTTCTATGCGTTCACTATCCTTCATCGTCTTGTTCTGTTATTCATTTACATAATTTTGTTAGCAAGGTTACCCGCTGTTTTCCTCTGCCCCGTTTGCCTTCAATATGTCCAATGAATTTCAATTTATCCAGTCTCTATTCCCACATTATGCGTCCTATGACTTTCAACTGATTCGAGTATAAGCGCCCTTTTTCTTCATTATTCTTAAAAATTCCTCCTTACTCACATGTTCTATCAATTGTACTCTCACAGTTGTTTTGTGGTACCACATCTATGTCCCTTCAATTGCGTCCAGCATTCATTGCCATATTGAGGGATTGATATTACATAACAGTGCAGTACTTTTTCTTTGTTAATTAAATTAAATTAGTTGCCTTAATAAAATTTCCGTGTTTCATATTATTGTTGCTTATTTTTAGAAGGCTTCATTTTTCTTTGTGTGTTAAAAAAATTCCCAGACATGTTAGTTCCTCTACTTCTTATAATTAATGTTTACTTCTCGCTTCCTTTAGTATTTTTCCCGATCCTAAAAACAACTGTGTTTTTGTTCCCATTTTTATTAAAACTTCCTCTTTGCTCTTATGCTTCAACCAAGCTATTATCAGTATCCTTCTGTAGAACAACATCCGCGTTGCTTTACACTCGTTTTCATCTGTGAATAAATAGTCTAGCATTCATTGTCATATAGCTTGATTCGTTTTTACGGCTTACAGAATATTTTAATACTGTTTAAATCGAAACCTATTGTTCAATTGTAAAAATATTTCGAGATAGTAATGATTTTTGGAGATAGTGATGATTTTTGAAGATAGTAAAGATTTGTGTATATAGTAATGATTTGTGGAGACAGTAACGATTTTTAGAGATAGGAATTATCTTTTCGAACCAATAGTTGTGGGGAGAAGAGGTGGGTTCATGATTTCCCATGGCGTTCTGTGTTCTCATTCAGTGTCGTTATTCATTGCGTCATGCGGACATCTAAGCTTCCAGCACCTGGGATTTCCTAAAGGTCATTCATCTTGTTACTGGCCTGGCTCATCGTTGCTTAACTTCGGTAATCGGACGAAAACCAGTGTTTCAAGGTGGCATGGCCGTAAGCCTGCACTAATAGATGACTGATGTCACTTAGCAGTGGAACATATATTTTTTACTTATTTCCAACAGAAATTTCCTGTTTCTTAATAATTCACTTATCTTTTAGAAGGCACCGTTAGCCATTCCAATAGGCCTCCGCATATATGTGTTACATTTTCAATTCTTTGTGAAAACATTTGACAGTCTTGTGAAAGACATCTTAATTCTGGGTAGAGATCTTTTCTTTGTGATGTTGAGAATTTATTTTACTATTTAGAAGTATATTAAAAACATGGTTATATCTATAAATAGTTAACCTGATTCGTAGTCTATGAATTTTAATTGGTATTTTAAATGTGTAATATGTACGGCAGTCGATTGCGTTACGGACGTATTCAATCTTTTTGACAAACATCAATGCTTTAGACTGTTGCTTTAGATATATCGAAAGTGTTGGACTAGGTTTGTCATTAAGGTATTCTTCAAAACTTGAAAGGTTATGCTATTTCTGGATGACGTTTCCAGCTGGTTCAATCTTATCAAATCGTTTTGCGTTTGGAACCGCCTCTTATCATCTAGACTATAGAGTCTATGCAGTGATTATGACACTCTGTAATTTTTCTAGATTCAATGGCTGCATATTCAGCATTCAACTTTTCTGTTCTATCTCATCCGAAATATATTTATGGGATTGGGTTCAGTTAAAAGCGAGCGTCACTTTAACAAGAAAGAACTGCTCTTTTCTATGAATCAATTTGTCATTACGTTTTGATGCGCATTGTCCTATTGGAACAGTCGAAAAAGAAACTAGTGACATTCCACGGGACACCTCGTGACGAGACTTTAAGTGGAACTCATGCATACGTTCCATGTGGTCGTTTGCCCAGCAATTACCTGACTCCTCCTGCTATCATCTACCTTTAGAAGTCTAAATTTTAGGTCAATCCCCGGAAACTAATTGTAATGAAAATTTCCATTCTGGTGTAAATTTACATGCTTATTTCGAAAATAACAATAAAAGATTGCGGAAGAGAGTTATCAACAAGTTCGGCCTCATTCACGTCACGGATACAGTCCGGCTAATATTACTGGCTCTGTTTACATACGTTTGCTTCGATCAATAATGCGCAGAAGTCTCACTTGTCTTGATTACTGCGCAATGTTTGAATTTTAAATTAAATTTAGCGAATTGCGCAGTAAGAAGATAATATGATCAGTAAAAAATAAGTAAGCTTCCACGCAGTGCTATCGAGGTAAACGTATGTAAACAACGATAGTAATGTTAGTCGGGCTAGACGAGAATAAAGCCGAACTAATATTGTGTATAACTACTAAACGTTTTTCTTTCGCAGTTTTTATTGATATTTTGAAATGAATCAGACAATTTCACACCAGAATGGAAATTTTCATTACAATTAGTTTACGGGGTTTAATCTTAAAATTTATCTTTAGAAGAGTTAGATCAGACCGAAGATTGAGTATTGTTGCTATATATGGACAAAGTTGTACAATCATTACATTCCGTTCGAAAGAATATCAATGCATTTCTGAGTTACGAATTATGTTTCATCGTACAGCCCATTTCTCTCGCTGCTCTAACGCTATTTCCATGGAAAACCAACAGTCCTTCCCCAGCTCCTAACCTTCACAATTAAGACCCACTTTGCGAGGCGCATTGTTGCGGACTATCTGCGCATTCCTTCGGTGGGATTAGGTTCCACGCGAGCAGCTTCTTTTCAAAACCACTGTTTTGTAGAACCGTATCCCAAAAGGATGCTTCCCAAATTACTACAATCTGTTCAACTCTAGGGTTAACCGTTATGTTCTAAATATATCCGAATAAGCTGTACCACATAATCTGTAAACTTGTACCTCGAGTGACTCTTCGGCCTTGTACAAGGTAAACTAAATTCTAAAAAAAATCACAAATTGAGTCATGTCGTCAACCACAATATCTAAATAGCCTACAACATTTAAGCAGCCTTTTATTGCTGACAAGTTTCCTAATGTATGCCACGAAAACATTCCGCATGTTATTACACCATTCAGTCAAAGACAGGATGGATTCATGCTTTCTTGTCTGTTACGCCAAATTCAAACCGAACCATTCCAATCTGACAACAGAAATCAAGAACAGACAAATTGTTTCTAAACTTTTATTTTTCCCAATTTTGTGACTATTAGAAAATGGTATTCTTATTTTTTGTTTTCCTTATCTAAATGACACAATGTACTGCAAATGGTCTGGTGTGTTGTCCGTTCAAAGACGCTCTTCAGTATACATCCCTTGAAAAGAGAAATTATCTCAGGTATCGTTGCTTTGCTATCAATTCGAAAGCGTTTGACCATTCACCTTTGGTCTATATAACCAACAAGGTTCACTCACTGGAATATTTTTTACCATTCCCTGTAAATACTAGCATTCGCTGAGAATGAATATCCTCAACAGTTTTTGAAATATTCAGATCTGCCTGCCGGGAACTAAGAATCATGCAGCATTAAAGAGTCAATTAGAAAGCTTCTTTTTTTTCTGTTCTAATGATTTAAAGGAAATTCTGCAGTCCTTTATAAATATGTTTAAACGCTTCATCAAACGGATGTCACGTCATTGGCTTATTAGAATTGTGCATAAAAGAACATTCAGGTGTAAAGTGACTAGGGAATATACATGTCGCCATAGAAAGATCACGATAGCTTGAAACATGAGTAACGACACGAGATGTCCTTGTGTTGTGACACTGTGAAGTATTTTTGCTGTCTGGATAGTCTGGGAGTTGAGCAGTTTACTGCGATGGTAGGATTTTGCCTTGTGGTCATTCCCGTTCGTTGTACGAGATTTTCTATTGTCTAAGGTGTTAGTTTATCTGTCAAGTTATTTTTTGACTAAAATAACATCGTTTCTTTTTCTTTAGTCAGCACATACACACAAACATATAAATATATATATATATATATATATATATATATATATATATATATATATATATATATAGTCATCAGACAGACTGTTTCCCTGTATCACAGCGCTTCAGTTTGGCTAGACATGCGATTACTTCAGCCCTGAATCGAAACTCGGCCGATTTGTCATCAGTCGAAGATCCTACCCCTAATTTCTCGGCACACGGCAGAGAAAGACAAATTCAAACGTATTATATACAGGTGCATATAAATGCCAGCAGCCTGAGTGCTCAATTCCTTAATGAAGATCGACTCTCTAATGCGAGCGGTGGCTACTGTTTTGAAATTACCTTTATCTCTATAGTGCTCAACCAAATAACGAGAGTGTGATATAGTCATCCATAGACAGACTGTTTCGCTGTATATCCGCTTCTCACTGTGGCTAGAAATACGATTGCTTCAAGCCAGAATAGTCAGAAATAATCAGACCAGGAAACATTAGTATTAAAAAGTGTGAAAAAATAAAATGAAAATAAAAATAACATGTAGAGCTTTTAATTTAAAAAATCAGGAGGTCAGGTGAATCCGATACCTTGGCTTCAACCTTACGGTATCCTCAGTATATTTTTATTTTTGCTAAAAATCGCCTGAGGATACCTTAACGTTGAAACCGAGGTAGAGGATTCAACTGACCTCTTGACTTTTAAAGTATATATATATATATATATATATATATATATATATATATATATATATATTCACACTTGTTCAGTCAGCCGATAGAGCTCACAGAAATCAATTTTTACGGTTGTACCAATGTGATATTTCCAATCACAATACAAGCCTAACTATTTGTGTTTCTTGTGACGACTGGAAAATCTGTAATAGTGTCTTCTATCCCCCCTCATCATTTAGTTGGAGTTGTTATCATTTATTCCTGTTAAACCAGAATGTTTTGCTCGTACATTCTCTTCCAAATATGTTTTTGGCTCATCAGGTGTATCTCTGCCTAACTATACACGTAGAATTTTGTCTCTGCTGTTCGATATTGTTATAACTCCATCTCTGTTC
>CAHIKZ030001335.1:8580000-8630000 GCA_903632075.3 Acanthosepion pharaonis
AGATATAAATCTCCGTGAGAGATTCATGAAAGATTGTAGTTGAAAAGCAGTAAAATCGATCTTGCTAACCAAACGACCATCCGTGGATCAATCGGTTAAGGCACGTCAGGCTATATGACGGTTTCATATAGGATACAGGTTCGGTTCCTGTCGGAGGACGCATATTTTCTATGAAAATTTCTAGGACATTCAGGCCGGTAATTGTTATTAATACTGTTTATTATAAACAGAGTTTTTTGCTTAAATTTGTGCATTTATAAAAAGAATGTATAAACACAAAAATGTCTTTTTATATATATATATATATATATATATATATATATATGCTTGAAGACTTTGCCGTTTTTTTTTACGTGGTGCTGGAAGAAATGGTCAGAGACACGCAACATTTCCAGTAAGCTTCGTTGCATTGACTTTTGGCAAATAGTGAATAGTATCAATTCATCTCTTTTCCCTCCATCTTTGCGTTGAAGATTAGGTCTATCTGGCCTCTTTAGCCTTGGGTGCAAATCTGTCTTGTAGAAAGGCAACTCTGAAATCAAAACCTGGCGATGGTTGTTTGGAGATCTTTTTCAACATTATATGCACCATTTTTCGATTCTTCCGAAAAGTCTGGTTGGTTCTGTACAAGTCATCATCACGATAATCAAATCCAATGTCAGTATAGACAGGCTTTTCCGTGCTAAGGACTGGCCTCCAGTATTTTGAAACGTCAAAGTCAACGGGAGATACCTTAGCATGATTCATCCGGTATTTATAACACTTTGTAATGTCTTGGCCTACCGATAACGTGAGGATCTAGCGATATTGTAAATTATTTGTATTAATGCTAACAGACTCTTGTGAACCAAATATCAGTACCGAGACGATTAAATTGTTTCCTTAAATTCCCTTCAGGCTGAAATGGTGCTTATTTAGTAAATGACATTTATTCTTTTTTTAATTCATTTCTCCATGATACGGATATTCAAAAAAAAATGACCACTTATTTTCGACTTTCAGAAATGCCTACAAGAGTTACTATTCAAGACGACGCCTCTATTTGTCGTCTCAGTAGCTACCCTGTCACACGATTCATCGCGTGCGTTACATTAGTCCAGAGATTCACTTTGTATGATACAGAATTTCTTTCGTTGATTTTGTATTTAAAGAGCACTGTAATACGTATACTGAACGCCATTTACTGTCTGTAAAGTAAATAAAAGAAGATAAGCTATGATCTTGGGAAAAATGAAATAACAGTCTCCTAATGATAAGTCGCTTCGAGATAAGGAAAACGAAAAGTAAACTCAACTGAACTATATATGTGAAGAAAGTAATTTTTTTATATATTTCACACGAGTAAAAATACATAACAAAATACAAAATTACCTCATATGTGTGTATAGATCTAGTTCAGAGAATTTTGTTTTGTAATTTATATGCTCTGTTATAATAAGTACAATGAACTATATTTTTGGATGATTTTTAATATTTCATATTATTAGGATCCACCTGGATTATATACCAACGGATATATATATATATATATATATATATATATATATATATATATATATATATATATATATGTGTGTGTGTGTGTGTGTGTGAACATATATAATAATTATTTACAAAAATGTATTTCTGGTATTAAAACGTATTTTTTTTTTACACTTTCATTGTGTTTTGACCCCAGTTTAGAACATCGACTGTTGCTTGGACCCTAACAGGTGCTACTTGTTGGCAGTTTGGTCCTGGCAACACAAGCAATTAAAAGATGGCTCCGGCGCTCCCTAAAAACTCCTGATCAGAAGCCTTGTTGTTGAATCAGGACGCATTGTATTAGGGGAACAATAGTATAAAAACTCAAAGAGCCAAAAAAAGAAATAAAATAATAATTTGACACATGAACTCAGACAGTATATAAAAATCGTAGAACAATTTTAGAAACTTTCTTTGTAGAACGTTCAGAAAATACACTTGTCGGAAGCTGAGACTGAAATATTTTCCCTAGGCTAGCTGCCATTTAAATCTAGAGCGTCATGTCTCTGTTGCAATTCCTCCCATGCCTGAGTTTCGGAGGGAAAAATAGTCTCAAGCTTTCGAAAAGAATTTTTTTTGTGGAAGTGAACGCAACTGATAAAGTGGCGATTTGAACAGGACTTTGAAATTCCATTTTCTTTCACGATAACCGTTGCGTTATTTGTGCATCTTCCTAAAAGCTCTTCCTAATTTATTAATAAAGACTTTCACAAATGGGAAACAAGAAATTTTGAGGAGAGAAACAACTTTGAAACGACATTGTGGTAGAGTGAAAGTAAGATTGAACTAAAGTGTCTCGTTCATCACTGATCGAATATTACGCTTTTTAACTGGAGAAACTTGTCCAAGAAATACGATCGAATCTCACAGACTCAAGTAAATCGAATTGTTGGATAACGTAAAAATGTCGAACATCTCTCTTATGAGAAATTCGTACTAGTTTATGTCTCTATATCAAACTCAGATGCGATCACATACATTACGACAAAATTTAAGAGACTGTCACTTCAATGTTCCTTGCCCAAATTGCTCCAAGCCTTCAAACCTGTAAGTTGCATTAAATGATAATGTTGAGTAACAGTAGTCAAGTTCAAAATACTTTCATCAATAAACAGAAGAACTTACGTAGGGTACGTTATAAAGTGTGAGATTCGTTACCTTGACGGAAAAGTCAATTACGATCTTAAAGTCATCCGTATTTAACCTTATTGAAAACATATTAATAAAGATATTATTTTGTTATACATTTTTTTATTTTATTTAATTTTAGTTATATTTGATTATTTTCATTTTGGGGTCCTAGACAAAATCCAGAGACGCATATGCAACGTGGTTGTTTGGCATCCCGTCTGCAGTCACTATCTCACAGACATGGGGTGGCTTCCCTCTGTTCTTTTCTAAACATACTTTCATAGCAACTGCTCCGATGAGCTACTTTCACTGGTTCCCAAATTGTATGAATTTAAGGTTGGCATTTCGGTCCCACGCTTTCACTGTAGAAACGACTAAATGTATCCATCTCTTCTACTTCAACAGCTTCTTATCTCGCACGTCCTGTCAGTGGAACTCGCTTCCTATCACTTGCTTCCATGATAGCAATAATATATTCAAATGTAATGTCAATCAACATCTTCTGATGCCTTGAATTTGATCTCTGTCCTTCTCTTTATCCTTTTCCCAAACACTACTCTTTACTCTTAATCTGACTCTCTGTTACTCCTTGTGTGCTAGTGGCACTCCTGCCTTGCTTGGTATGTTTTGCTTAAAAGGAAAGTTATAATTTTAGCTATTATTTAGTCATAAATGATATCGGGCCTCATAAACGTAAATCGTGGAAATTATCCTGTGAAAAAAAAAATAGCAGATAAAATATTAAACAATTAACAAAGAAAAAAGATCTAGTTAATTCTTTGAGAAAACAATATTTTGTGACGTCACCCCGTGCCTGTCTGCCCCGTCGCCGTCCTGTTCTGTGACGACCAATGTGACTTGGTATTGATCGCGGCACCAAATGTGACGTTCTAACCCTTTGCTGATTCGGATGGGAATCTGGTTAGGTTCGGTATCAGCTTTGTCGTTCCCAGCTCGCCTCCAACGTCTGGTTACCGAAGTAACTGCTTTGATTTCTAGTCTAACCTAACCACGTTGTGATTTGATCTTAGGTAGACGAAATCAATCAGTCGCTGGGCTGCAATGGAAGTCGAGTCCGAACAAAGGTAATACCGCCCAAGTATATATAAAAGAAAATAAAGTAACAATTCGAAAAGTTAAAATGTGTTAAAAACGAATAACAATATTTTATATCTGGTTGCAGAATACAGCACTGAATCTTTCTCCCAACCAAGGCAGGTCTCAGAGCTCACAGCTCAATTCTGCGTCTCTCTCTCCAACTGCAACTGCCAACTCCAACTGCCAACTCAAACTACTTTCTGTGTTACTGCGACTCTGCTTATATGGACGCCGACCAAAACCGGGGTGGGCTTGTCGGGGTATGAGGTTCCTTGATAATTCTAAATCCACAATAAGGATTTTCTTTGTTTTCGGACAGGAAAATGTATTACTTTCCATTTTTGGAAGTCCATTACTTTCTACTTTAAGGGAATCGTCCTCCCAATTTCTTCCTTTCTCAGATTGGTATCTCACCCAATCCCCTCAGAGGGTGTCAACAGGTTTCCCCTCTCTCTTAAAGTGACATCTCACCCCAATCCCATCAGAGGGCGTCAACAGGCCTCCCCTCCTTCTTCATAGTTTACCTTCGTCTACCGCTCACGTCACCCTTCAGCCAATGAACGCTCAGCAACGTGGATGTTTGCAATTATCACTCAAAGGAGAAAAAATTATCTTCCATTTTTTTTCCTTTTTCTCTTTCTTCTTTCTTTTTCTTCTCCGAGAAGACCTAATCTCTATCTTAACAGAATGTTACCTGGACTTTATCAATCGAGATTTTCGACAGCGTCAAGTGGGTGGTTAACTGGACATATACGAATTCTGTCGCTAATTAACTATCCTGGTATCAAACTTTTATCATGGCCAGCTCTGACATAAATCAAGTGTTTTTCCCAAAACAAATGATATCTCCTTGGGGGTGGTCCTCAAATGACGTCTTTCTCTGTCAATTTCTTATCGCCTTAATTATTTCAGCTTCTTCTCGCCTTCTTATCGCCTTAATTATTTCTCGCTTTTCTTTTTCACGCGACCGCTACATAGTGTCACAATTTCCATCAAATTGGAAACGAATTTAATGAAGGTAAGCAGCATAAACGAGATAAAATGTGAAGAAACGCGAAAATTCGCAATAATTTGATACAACCAAAATCACAACAGAAGAAATGTACCGGTTTCAAGAAACACTTTGAATGATTATTCAACCATAGCCATACTAAACTAAATATCCCCGCAGAAATAGAAAATATAGCAATATACATACAATCGTTACAAAGTTTACCTCTAAACATAATAATGAAACTATTGGTGAGTAAATTAAGAAAACTGTTGAAATAAGGAATCATCTCTTGACACTGCGGTTGAACCTTTGAAAATAACTTACTTTATCCGTGAACACGATTCCCTAATTTATGAAAAAATGTCTTAAATCAGAAATGCATCCCCAAAAGCAAGGTTTCTCACGCATTAATGCATTGCTAAAACAGAAATGTAGCACTGAAGAGCCTCAGACATATAGAGGTAACTCAATTGGATCCTTCATGGTGAAAATATTAATGCATATTTTGGTAGTCATATAAGCACATCTCATCTCCCCTCTCGCTTGAATTCATCCACTATAATAAAATGATCACAGCCTATGCCCCTCTCGCTTGTAATCACATTCTATAATAAAATTTGCATATCCTATCTCCCGCCTCACTTGCAACCATCCATAATAATAAAATAAGCACATCTCATCTCCCGTCTTACTTGTAATCATCTATTATAATAAAAAAATCCCATCCCATCTCCCCTCTCGCTTTTAACCATCCACTTTAATAAAATGAGCACATCTTATTTCCCCTCACGCTTGTAACCATCCACTATAATAAAATAAGTACATTTTATCTCCCCTCTCGCTTGTAACTATCCACTATAACAAAATAAGCACATCATATCTCCCCTCTCGCTTGTAACCATCCACTATAATAAAAATAAGCACTTCTTATCTCCCTTCTCGCTTGTAACCATCCACTATAATAAAATAAGTACATCTTATCTCCCCTCTCGCTTGTAACCATCCACTATAATAAAATAAGCACATCTTATCTCCCCTCTCGCTTGTAATCATCCACAATAATAAAATAAGCACATCTTATTTTCCCCTCTCTTTTGTAACCCTCCACTATAATGAATGAAACGTTTTCAGCGCAGAAGTTGAATGAGTCAAATAAAGCCTCATTGGCTTCTGCTTAGAGTTGCTATAGTACACACGCCATTCATTATCTCACAAGCCAAACGAAGAGATTCCAAATAATAGTAGTTCCATTATTTAAAGATTATCAACAGCAGCTACAACAATAGATAAAACATGAAACATGGATAACACTCGAAGAGAAATAAATAACAATGTCAAAGATGTTACCATTCCACACTTTTTCAAATAAAACATTAGAAAGAAAACCCCCATCAATACTGGAGTAAACTATAACAGCTAATGCATCTGAGTAACCTATTTTAAGGCAAATATTTTATAAATTTGAAATGCAAGCAGTACTAGTTGCTCGGTCAAAGAGCGCCGAATGTTTCCTAATATTACCATTATCAATCCACCAAAAAATAACATGTCTGGATTTATAGCATTTAAGGATAGGATGATCCTTCTGCTTAGCGGGGATATTGCAGGATTTAATCTGAAGCCTTTTTTTAATTTATCACTGAGAAAAACTTTGGACGTTCAAGAATGCTAACAAGCACATCAATGCCGGTCTACTGCGGTTCTAACCGTAAATGATGCATGACGCAATAACTGTTTGAAGACTGGTATCGGAATGGTCTTATTCTTCTATTGAATGAAATGAATGTTGTTTAGAGAAAGGAATTCCTTTCGCGATTTTATTACTGCTGGATATTGCACTTAGACATACAACTCATCTGTACAAACCTCCATCTCGATGTAAAAGTGTTGTTTTTGCCGCTAAATATGACTCCATTCGCCAAGACGATGGACCAAGGTTCGATTGCCGCATTCAAGGCGAACGACTTTTACCATAGCCTCTATAGATGCCGTATCAGAAGTATTGTTGCGAAACTTTTGGAAACAGTTTACGATTTATAAGTATATCAAGAATCTTGTTACCGTCTGTGATGCTGTGACAAAGAGTAAGAATGGTATGCGGAAGAAAATGTGTTACGCGCTATGGTAATGATGTTACATTTGACAGTGAACATCAGCTTGTAATGATTCTGGAAAAAATATTAAAAGTGGCAAGTTCCCTTTCTTTGTAAAGTGTAGTGGAAGTTGTCGAGTAGTTTTTAAGCCTAGAAAACGGTTAACGTACAACTGGAGAGCTATTCTCATTGGAAGAATAAATAGGGACAAGAAAAGAAGAGAGGAAACCAGGCAAGAGATTTACTACAAAAGGATTATGAGATGCTTTACCTCTACTCCTTGCGCATTTTGAGGAAACTGATCCAAACATCGGATAATCTGAAAAGATTGACCGCATGGCAAACGATGTGTTTCGTTCATATCGGGGAATTTATTAGGAGAAAAGAAAAAAAAAAAAAACAATCAGACAAAGCTCACCATATTTGTGAAAGGAAACAGCAAAAAAAAAAATGGTTAACCCGAACTTTTCTCTCGCTTATTGACTTGACGATTCACAACGAAGCACCAAGAATTAAGATGTTTTCTATTTGTATGTATCTTTGTATGTTTTGCAACTAAAATATTTACTGCATTTGGCGCTTCTACTTTGTTTTTTGTGTTTAGCAAATATTAAACCAATTGTAATGCAGTCTACAGTGTTTTACTTAATCCTGACGAACGTAAAAATAAGGAATAAAACAATGTGTAGAGAGATAATACAAATGGTATCAAGCATAAAGAAATAGTAAGCCTAAAGATAAAAGAGATTACAAAGTTAATTACACGCCAACTTACGTTAGTCGATGACAAACTGTATGATAAAATCTGAAAAGAATGGTAAAACTGGATAATAGTTATCATGGTAAGAGGCATATAATAAAAATAATAGCAACAACAAAATTGTGGAATCATAATTTTTAGACATTTACAGGAACTATACTTTGGGATAAATGTCTGTAACAAGCAAAAATAAATTTTATACACATATATAATAATATTTATTATATACATACGTACATGAAATCAGCCTTAGAAGAATTAGAATGAGTACTGCGAAAATTGAGCCTTGGTTTCGCGGTCATAAGCAAACGCACGATTCATCAACTGTTTTAAAAAGTTTTTCTATGATATGATTAGACGTACTTCCAAGTACTGCTATAAACTATGCTGATGACACAGAAAGACTTAGTGTGCAAACTCAACAGAGTTCAAGATCAATATTTGGCTTCACTCGACGTTATCATAGCAACGGTTCCAATATTTTACGTTCAGAATATATATATATATATATATATATATATATATATATATATATATAATTATTATTTAAAAAAAAATTATAACATAAGTATGTTATAAAATCACTACAAAAATAGCCATTTTGTTTCAACACATTCGGTGTCTTATCAAGTGATGATGTTGAAGATAAAATAAATGATTTTAAAAGTTTCAGATTAATTAACGATCCTACACTAGGGGAAAACGTCGTTACAAAAGCTAGATTAACCAATCAAAAATCAAGTATTGAAAGATTCAAAAGCTTGACAACGAAATAATGTTATAATGGAATTCATTCTGTATATACCAATTATATACGTGTATATATATATATATATATATATATATATATATATATATATATATATATGTGTGTGTGTGTGTGTGTGTATGTGTGTTTGTTTGTTTTTTTGGGGGGTTGTCGATGTGTGTGAAGATTGAGACTGCCTCAGCTGAGAAGGTTACAAGACCTTGATGATATTTCTAACCGGCATCTCCCTGCAGAGTTACGCACTGATTTCATCAAATCTTGTCTCCAACTCTCACACATATTTGACTCTGATGCATGTACTAGGCATCTTGAGCTTCGTATATTAGTACACCAGCGACATTTTGTCGGTGTGCTGCTCACTTACGCCGTAATAATATAGGTGAGTCATAGATATCATTCAGGGGTTTGCATGAAATCAGCTTTGGAATAAAGGTCTGTAAAGAAATGAGAAATCTTTTTATCATTTAATGTTTATGTGAACATCGTACACTGTTTTTGCGTGTACGATTCTATTTGCATATAAAATTCATATGCGTTCTTGTTGGCGTAAATAATTGTACATCATACTTATTATAAAACCCAGGTTGTGTTTGTGTGTGTGTTTGTCTGTACGTTTATATATTGGATCGGATTTCCTATATTTTTCAACCGATTTCAACAAAATTTTACAGGACTACGTAAAATTACCTTGCAGTGGTTCTGACAGCGCCAAAAATTAGAAAAAAACACAATTGTTTTTGCACAAAATCAATTTGAAAACACGATTAAGAGGCATCGCGAGAATGAAAGGGGGACAACTCATATGGAGTTATACTTATCATAAAACCAAGGTTCTTTGTGTGTGTGTGTGTGTGTGTGTGTGTGTGTGTGTGTGTGTGTGTGTTCGTTTATATATGGGGTCGGGTTTCCTACATTTTTCAACTGATTTCAACAAAACTTCACTTTTTTTTGGCAGGTAGTGTTTCTTATTCTCTTGCACACTTTTTTCTTTTTTTTTTACATTCAGAATGCTTTAAAATTTCCATTTACAAGACAATTGTTTATAATAAAATTCTATTCAATCGGTAGATCCATAACCATTGAAAACAATGTTTTTGTTTGAGTTTGACCAATTCGTAAAAAAAAAAAAAAAAAAAAACTAATTACGACATGCGTGTCCATCAACCTTAAACAATAATCTTTGTCAATTTTATTTTTCAGTCTTTATGATGGTCGATCTATTTCTTACTGTTACATCCCCGGTCAACGCCGGGCTCTACTGCTAGTTTTCATATGAAGTGCGTGTTTGTATGCACTTTTTAAGATTATTCTTTGTGTATGGCTTATGAAATCTTTAGTTTTCTTATCAAACCAACGCAGAAGCACAAATGTTACTTAGTGAAAAACAAATCTGAAAAAGAAGTAAGCCGAATGACAGAATGAAAAGTGAGAAATGTCTGGTCTGTCTAAGACTGAAATCAAGGTTAAGGAAGACTGTTTACAAATCCTTGAGAACATTGATATGCACTACGTAAAAAAATGGCATTCAAGGTCTGTAGTCAAACACTCATAAAGAGAGATGTCAAATATATACATTGCGGCAAAAATTAGGTACTTTTTTATTCATTAGTTTTTATTGAACAAAAATAAATTACAATAGTTTAAGAAAAATTAAAAGTATTTTCACAATAAAACATGATTTGTTATGATTGACATATGTTCATGTTTAATACAATACTGAATCCTATCAGTAGCACTTTCACTAAGCATTTGACACATTTCTACCTCCATTGCAGAATATCTATCTGAAATTACTTATTTTGATTCAGGAATTGCTTTTAGATTGAGCCTGTAAAGAAGATATTTTTGTACACGGAACAAGAAAAGAATTTGGTTGTGTTAGGAGCGGTGGTTGTGATGGCCGCTAAATTACTCTACGTCGTCCTTTCCACTTTAGCTCGAAATAAATGGCGATACTTTTGTCTCACTATGTGCCTAATATTGTATACTCACCATTTCTGATGTCCTCTTGGGCGACGATCTCAATTAATACAATGTTGTATATCTTCTCACTCTCTCGTCTTCTTCCGCCCGGGTGTCGAAAAGTTTTTCGGTTCCAGAGATGAAAGACATAAACAAAAAAAAATTTAATCTTACTATTTTTATTCATCACGTCGACGGGTACAGCTTCCAACTAGCTAGTGGGGTCGCGGTCTCGCCCCCACTGCGGGAGCAAGTTCCGGGACGCGAAAAAACTACGTCTACATCGTATGACGTATAAAAATCAACTCACTGAAATCCTTTTCAATCTCTAATATTCCCAAGCTAGTTTTAGACGACTTTTGTTTTCCTGTATCTGACCTCAAAGATCAAAATGAGAAAGTCAGTGCAGAAATACATTTCTCTAAAAAATAATATTCTGCTAGAATATTATTTAACAATTAGAGATTAGGAAAATAACACATGAAAACAATGTAACAACGGCACTATTTATAGTCATAAGTCCACTATTTATTACGCAATCATAGCAACAATGGTGTGTCCTAATGTCTAATCCATCTTCTGGCTACATTTGAATTCACTCGTTATCTCAAAGAGCGTTTGCCATTTCAAAAAAGCTAACCCAGTCAGTTATTTTAATCCATAGTTGACGTGAGGAGAAGAAATTTATTTATATCATTCTTAAGATCTTTGTGTAAAAGTGTGCACTGAAATCGATATCAACTCATCGTTACCTTACCAGCACACTCAACACAGGAAGGTGACGATAATATAATATCAATTTACAAAAGACATGTAAAATCCTAATCACTGAATAAAGCACTAACTGAAGAACAGTGCAAGAAAATATTAATTGGCAGAATTAACATATTGTAAACATGTTTACGCAGAGAACACATAAAAAGCGAAACAAACTTTCTTCTGTCTGAATTAACTGTTATCATTATCTACATTATTGCCATCATCTTAGTGCTTGTTATCAAAACATTTCAACCGTCATGCTCCCCGCGGCTTTCATCGAGTATATGCCTATGCGGGTAACGCACGAAGAATTTCGAACTGAACGATTTCTTTAAACTAGAGAGTAGATTGTTCATGTCCCACTGTGTATGTCAAGGGTTCTCTTGTCTACTTCTAATTTACTACTGCTCAGTTATTGCTTGCCCAACTTCCAAGTCCACATACACACACTGCTCGTCCAAGTGATTGAATCCACAATTACGATTCCACAAAATTTACGAAATGATGCTTGAATCCGCTGGGCTGTTTTCTATATCCTAGAATAGTTCGAGGAAAAGGCTTTATAGACGGCATCAGTGAAGCCAACGTTATAAGTGACATATGTAGATGATACTCTGGCTTCAATTGGAAGCTGTAAAATAATGCTGTGTACATGTGAACTCGATAAGACCTTCGATCCATCTCACAATGAAGCCTTCCTGGATGGGCTAAAAACTTGTACAGACATATCCATACACCACAAGCCAAACATCACCACGGTTGCACTAGATGGCCAGAAACTGTCAGCTGATCTCTCCCCTGACTGAGCTTCAACAACTCGGTGGAGATTGGACTAGACGCTAACATTTTATGTTTCGAATACCCTCACGATGAAAGGGTTGTTCTCTCAAGGGGCTATTGCGACTTACATTCAATCCAGACCTAATGTGGAAATCGTACATACGAGACAATGGAAAATAGTCGGTTCCACGTACCATTTCAGCAAGTATCTGACTCCTCGCGCTATTCTATGCCTTTACAAGAGCCAGACCAGGTCACAAAGGGAGTACTGCTGCCATATATGGACAGGAGCTGTCCAGTCTTCGCATTACAATCTCGATAGAGTTTAAAACCGTCTCCACATTCTTGTGGGGGATGAATTATTTTCCACCCTGTAACAGAGGAAACATCGTAATCGTCTCGCTGCTCTATCGCCATTTCCAGGGAAAGTCTTCAGACGAATTAGATTATTTAGTTCCAACAATTCTAACCTTCACGGCTAACACGCGCCATGCCACGCGCATTTTAGCGGGACTACGCTCATCGCCTTCGTATTCCACTGGCGAGTACGTTCCATTCGAATAGCTTCTTTCAACAAACCACTGTTTTGTGTAATCGATGCACAACAGAATGCTTCCTCAATCATGAAAATTTTAACCTGTATCTTCCTCACATACCCCAATAACGTGTGCTTCTTACACTTTAACCATCGTTTTGAGTGGTTCTTGGGCCTTGTACAGAGTAATTGTCATTATAAAATTTACCGATATTACCTCCACTTCAATTCCTACAACTCATACAGTGTGAAGAAAACGTTCGTCCTATGTTTATAGTACCGTGCAAAAACAGTAAGTGGGGACCCTGACATATACCAACGGGGAAAGATCAGCAACAGGCGTACCCTCCAAAGAAATAACTCTCACCCTGCAAACATAACACTAGTATCTGCAGATTGAAGCAGAAAATTCAGGAAGGAGGACCAGACAATTTCCACGAACTGTTTGACTTGAGAGCTTATCGGATAAGAAATCCCCTGTCGCTACAACACCAAGACAATATTCAGATGTATCTCCGATCTGAAGAGAAATTACTGTTCGTCCAAGTCCAACCCAGGGAACAACATAATCAAGAACTGTGTATACTATATTCCTTCGGGTTTAGGGAAAATATATAAACGTGAAACGAGCCCCTCACCTTAAATTTAGTGTCTTAGGGAATGGCAAAACAAATATAATCAAACCTGGAGAGTTAGACGTCAAAAAAAAGAAAAAGAATCAGTGCATATTCTAGGATATGCAGCTCACCTTAGAAGGCTTAAAATAAGACAGAAAAAATGACAAGTCTTCAACAGTGACAGCAGCAGATGGAATAAAAGAAACAATTCAATTATTGCAGTTAAGCATAACAAACAGCATCAGCAGTGCTTATCATTGTGAAGTTTACTTTTAAGGTTCCTAGTTCTCCACATAGGATTGTTACATGAAAAACTTGAAGATATATCAATAGACAGGAACAGAGAAACGAGCACAATCTACTCTCTTAAATTAAATTGTTAGTTCCAAATTCCCGGATCGAATCGACATACACATGATGAAGGCCGGAAGGCACAACAGTCGAAACGTTGTGATGATAACAAAAAAATACTGTGTTTTTCTATTCAGCAGAGAAAGATAATTGTAAATAATTCTAAGGCGTAGACTAAGACAACAGCTGCCTTTTGCTAGCGGATATATTAATCTGTAAACTATATCTTAATTGTATGCAGGTAGCAGATGCGAAAGAAATTCACGAAAGAATAGGTGGATTCATACAAAGACAACTGCGTAAACGAGTTCCATTTGGCGTAAAAGAGTGATATCTCTATGAACCAGATATTATCGCATAGTATAATTCAAATAACATCCTCTAGGATTTTTGGATCCAGTCGGGCCCTGTTAACGCAAAGTTAAGAATTTGATAATCTTAAACAAGCAAAAAGAACCGTAAGATCACGGCTACGCCAGCGGACCAGTGTTTCAACACGAAAGAAAAAAAGCGTAGTACTAGATCTTATCCAGGAAGGAAAGAACCTCATGTAACATGAAAATTATGTCCATGCCAATTTTTTTTGTAACACCACATCAAAGACCCATTGGCTCGATTCAGAACTTTGAAGAAGACATTTTAGAGAACGACCGTATCTCAGAATACAAGGCTACTGGGGATGTTTTGATAATTATGAGACCTGTTGTCTCTCAATCAGCGATTTGATTTATTTTTTACGGCTTATCAACCTTTTGCATTGATTTGGAAGAATTTTTAGCAGATAATAATGATATACTGATACAAGTCCTTCTCATCTCCTCATACCTGGAGAGGGAAAAGAGATTCCGAAGTGTATTTTCGCGTAAGTGAATATAACTAATTTGGCTAGGTTTAGAACTCGGCTCTCTTTTTTCCAAATCCGAGCTGTTATCCATTAAATTATCCGCACATTCGCGTGCTGGGTAAGACGATAAACTACATCCAACAGCAAGGCCTTTGATCAAGAGGTTTTAACGAACGTGAAGACACCTCTTAATTCCTGGTGTTCTTAGATCTACCCTGACTCGGTGTGGTAACACCTGTTAGTGTCCCAGCTATGGGTAAAATACATAACACCCAATCTGGGGTAAAACACTAAGAAAGTGTAAAAATAATTTTTAATGCGTGAAATACTTTGTAAAAAATTATTACCAGTAAAAGATTTTTGAAAAAAAAAATATTACCAGCAATACATTTGTGTAAAAAAATATTACCAGTGATACATATCTGAAAATAATTATTACTAGAAATAGATTTTCTAAAAAAAAATATTACCAACAGTAAAAATTTTGTCGGCATTAAATAACCTATTGAGGTTGATATGCCGTAAAACAAAATAAACCAAAGCAATTTAAACCAAGGAATACATATTCTATTCATACGAATCTATCCTAAAAATTTGTCGGCATTAAATAACCCATTGAGGTTGATATGCCGTAAAACAAAACAAACTAAACCAAACCGCACGTCAAAGTTTATGGCACTTGGCCAATGGTAGATCATATAAACTGTCTTTGTAAAACTTATTTATAAAAATGCAGAATATACATTTTATCTACTGGAATTTTTTTTCGAAAATACTTATTGCTATTCTTGACAAGCAGTCAACCATCTAGGTTCTGACCAGGCTCTACGTTACTTAACTTTGGTGATTGTACAAGAAACAGATATAATATTGTTAATAAGAATGGCCTTACCCTAATCCTTGTAGCCAAGAGATGATATTGATAGATTATATGCGAAAAGGAATGTGTTATAAAAATGCTGAATAACACAAACGCAAAAAAATTCTATATGTTGTCTTTAACGAAAGTCACCTTGTTACCACTGGTGTACAACTTGATAAACTGCTAATACTACTACTAATAACATTGTGTTTCCTTCTGTATACTTACGGCACTGTGTTCGTATTTCTTTTAATTCCATTTTTCCCATAAACATATGGGAGAGATTTCAAATAGCCTTAATGAGCTTCCTTTATTTCCCGAGACAGAACTTCTAAAGACTTTCTTTACTTCTTTTTTCTTTAGACATTAAAGCGCTTTGATGTGCACAGGTTTGCAATAGGCTTTAATAAACCATTGAAATTCGATTTGACATTCACAGCTTTCTCAAACGGAACATTTGTACCAGAAGATAAGCTTAATATCAACTTGCGATATGTAACTACGCAGCTCATGTGTAGCTTGCAAAAATGACTTCAGAGGAAAATTATTTGATATTTATATATTATTTCAATATCGTATTTTTTCGCTTACAATTCTATCACCTGCTGTTTACTATTGATTAGAAAAAGCATGGCGTCTATCCTGGGATCAAACCCAAATAATTTGGTTAATAAATGAGCATCTTTGATATTTGGACAGCCATAATCAAACAAGAGATTCTCGTGTGCAAAATACACTTGATACTTACATTATACCAGTAGTTTCCAAAGATTTTCGAGATACTACCCCGTGGATCTCAGAAAACACATCTATTGAGCATCCTCCCACTATTATGGGGAATTTTTTTTTTCTCTTGGTGTTAGATCTAAGTTTTGTCAAGAGTAACAATAAGTATTTTCCAAAATAAAATTCAGTACATAAAATGAGTATTCCTTATTTTTATAAATAATGTTTACAAAGACATTTTATATGATCTACCATTAATTATCTTGAATAAAAAAAGGAAACCAAATACAAAAGAATTATTAATTTAATATATAGCTGATGAGTTAGTGTTCTTTTTGTCTATTATGTCAACACAAAAATCATTTTTACATTCTAGATATGGAAAGTAGAGCATATTCTGCATTACTGGAAACAGTGTTGTACCATACTTACAGAGGATAATGGGTATGTCCCCATTCATATAAATACAGTAGTAAATACTGTATGTTAGTCTCATTTGGATATTCGTCTCCAGCTGTGCTGGTCAAACTCTCTGCCATCGGGCAGAAAGAATCCCCCAGACGAGGCTATGTTTAAAGGCGGAGTCTCGTCTCAGGAAATAGTTACCAGACCGCGTTCTATACGGGATCTACAGGGAATTCTTGGCTGGATACTCGACATTAAATTCGGCCTTGTGCCACATCTGACCTCGTGGGGCGGTTGACAGATATCCTACAGTTGGAGATTCATTGTGTAATTCACTTGACTCACTTCTAATAGTTGATTACGTCTACTTCGCGCCGCTGGCGAATCTTATATGTGCTTTTCTTGTCTTAAGTATTATCGTTTATTGCCAACCTTCATGTGATTATTCTATTCAGTAACATTCCCTAGGTTACAACACATAGAATGTAAGCTTCACAGAGATTCGTATTCAAATCTCAAATGAAATTTACATATAATGTAAATGTTAAAGTTAACGTTTTTAGTATTAGGAAAAGAATCGGCATTCATTAACCAAATAGACAATGATAATTTCGTTTGAATTTTACAAGTATTTCACATTTATGGATACGATAATGGTAATGAAGAGATTATCTGTTTCCTTATGAGAAAATATAAGGCATTCATTGACTAAAGATTTACGTTACTTTCGATGTAAGAATAGGATTTCTCAGACATCATTAGGAGATAAGTAGATAGATTCTTTTTTTTAAGTCAATTTGATTACCAGAGATTTTTTTAGAATTTTCGTTTCCAGTCCATCTTTAAGTCAAATTAATTGCAAAAGGTTTCAGAATTCCTTTTCACCAACCAGCCTTTGATTCACAATCATAACATTTTGTTAATGATTTTAGATAATCATAAAAGTACAGTTCTTTGAAAAACTGTTCACCCATCAAGGTTTTGGATGGTCTAATTTTCCGGAACGCAAGTAGATGGATCGAGGATGGGGCCCCAGCCAGTAAGTGAACAGCAGCCAGTAAGGAAATAATCAACAGAGCGTGAGTCAGAAGTCACCGAAACAACAGAGAGTGAATATAAGTGTCCTCTTTCTGTGGTCGGGTGTTAGTAAGATAGTAGTCGATCTTGACGAAGTCAAAAGCCGTGGCTGGATGCTAGTAAGACAACAGTGCACCTTGACGAAGCCAAAAGCCGGAGGCGGATGTTAGTATGACAACAGTGTACTTTGTCGAAGCCAAAATCCGTGGCCAGATGCTAGTAAGACAACAGTGCACTTTGACGAAGCAAAAATCCGTGGCCAGATGCTAGTAAGACAATGGTTCACATTGACGCAGTCATTAGCCGTGGCCGGATGCTAATAAAACAATAGGGCACATTGACGAAGCCAAAAGAAGATATCGACGGCTAAGAAATCATATTGTTGCTATTTCCTAACGAATGTCTTGAAAAGCATTTGTAGTTATTCTTTGTGAAATCTGATCACGACCAAGAAGGAAAAAATATCTGTGCACATACCTAGTTGGTGCATATAAGCATTCAACCGAAAATGGATGTCATCACAGGTTGTGCAGGGACGACGTGTGGCGTATGACTTCCCATTTGATTTCCGCGACAAGACCCTTTTGCCACGGAAAACGTGAAAAAAGGAAAAGCTGAGCTGAGAAAAGGCATCAAAATGGGTAGAGTAAAAAGAAGAAAGCGTGAAGTGTTGAATAGGTGGAAATAAGAAAGAAAACGGAGAAAAAATTACCGTTTAAAAGTAAAGAACTTAAAAATAAATAAATTTTGTTTAAAAAAAAATAACGCGAAAAGAGAAGAAAAAAGAGAAAAATAAAGAGCATAACATTAAAACTAAAAGAAAAAATAAGGAAAAAAATGAAAGAGTGAACGTTTTGTTGATTCAAATTCAAACACGCCAAGGAGAGAAAGACAGAAGAAGGAAAGAGAAGAGCGAACACACGAAAGAAAACACAACGATTAATAGACGAAAGAGTTTTTTTTTTTTTTTTAATCTCGCATGTTATTCGTTCCTTTCCGGTTGTCTTTTATTTATTTATTTTTCATTTTGTTCAATGACGTTTGTTCTGTATATTTTGTTGTATTTTTTTCTTTTAATGACAGTAGTTTATTTTTTAGTGCTTAATATATATTTTTATATACAGAATAAATTATGTATAGATTAGACTTTGATGCTATTCCCCACCCTTTCTCTAGAATAGTCTCACGGGGTCCCCGGATTCCTATATACTAGGGAAAGCATTGTATAGAAACACTGAAAAAAAAGCCAGAGTTCATAATCGAACGACCGCAGAAATTGTCAAGTTAACATCTAATTATTTTGACGGCACTGTTTCCTAATATATAGGTTTATTCCTAGACGATAATCCTGAAGCTAGAGGGACTGATCTCTTGCAACAGCTAATGAATCAATATGGAGAATATGTAGCTAGCAGCTGATGCTGCCAGAGAATTACAGAGTTACATGGAGTATTGCTGCCATATATGATCTGGAGACCTTCTGTTTGTCTAAATGTCCTTGATAAAATCCAAAGACGGATATGCAATGTAATTGGCCCTGATCTGGTATCTCATCTGCAGTCGCTCTCTCACAGACGTGCCGTTGCCCCCCTCTGTCTTTTTTTTACAAATACTTTCACGGTAACTGCTCCGATGAGCTGCTTTCGCTGGTTCCCAGACTTCATGAATTGAAGCTGGCATCTAGCTCTCACCTTTTCACTTTCAAAACTGTTAAATGTAGCCGTCTCTTCTAGCTTCATGTCTCGCATTTCTCGCATGTGGAACCCCCTCCCCTCTTCCTGTTTCCCTGCTGGCTATAATCTCCCACTATTCAAATGTAACGTCAATCAACGTCTCCAGATGCCCTGATCTATCCCGTAACCTTCTCTTCATCCTTTTCTCTATCACTCCTCTTTGCTCTCTCTCCAACTCTCTGTAACCCCTCGCGTGCTAGTGGCTTCCCGTCTTGCTTGGGAGAAACGCTTAAAAAATAGACACGGGGAGAGAGAACCTAGCTAATAGAGTTCTAAACGTGGCCAATATAGCCAGTAACGATGCTGTGCAGAGAGACGGAGAGGCCGCTCAAACCCAGCTGGCGGATTATTATATAGACGCGATTAGAAATATATTCGTCAGGACCGATCCAGCTAGGTCTGCACCAAAGACACATGCAGAAGAATTTGACGTGGGCATTAAGTCATTTTTTTCTCTACCTCCTGTTCAACCGGTGTCTGGGCATTAAGTCATTTTTTTCTCTACCTCTGTTCAACCGGTGGCTGGGCATTAAGTCATTTTTTCTCTACCTCTGTTCAACCGGTGGCTGGGCATTAAGTCATTTTACTCTACCACTGTTCAACCGGTGGCTGGGCATTAAGTCATTTTTTCCTTACCTCTGATCAACCAGTAGATGGGCATTAAGTCATTTTTTCTCTACCTCTGTTCAACCGGTGGATGGGCATTAAGTATTTTTTCTCTATCACTGTTCAACCGGCGGCTGGGCATTAAGTCATTTTTTTCTCTGATCAACCAGTAGATGGGCATTAAGTCATTTTTTCTCTACCTCTGTTCAACCGGTGGCTGGGTATTAAGTCATTTTTCTCTACCACCGGTAAAGCGGTGGTCAGGGCTCAAAGGTTTAATACATTGCTCAGATTTTGAAAACATCTGTAACTAAAAGATTTTCTTTGATTGCCTCATTCGATTTTTACTTTCAATGTTTTTCCAAAGTCTTCTTGTGATATTTTCCTTTTACTGTCGCTGAGCAGTTTCATTGTTTCAAAGTGTGTTAACACACTTGATCCTTTTCTTTGTTAGATATCATTTGGATCAGTAGTGATGGGTTCTATGTCCAGAGGCTCATTATTCTTGTCATCTTTGTTTCCGAGGGAAGAGTCAAACTGGAATCGGTTACCGTCAAAATTGCACAAGCAGCAAAATATACAATTAAATTTAATGTGTTTATCTCACATGAAAAATATTTGACGAACATATTGTCTAAAAAATACATGTGGTTTTTTTTTTTACATAAATTTAGTCTTTCTTCTCCCATTTTCTCAACTTTAATTTTATTTAAATTTTGATACATTTTTCGACATTTTCATGTGCGGGTGGTGTAATGGATTGCAGCTTCGGATAAGAAGTTCAAATTCCAGATGAATTCTTTACATTCACTTATTTGCGCATACCATTGGGAATCATATTAATCTCCTTCTAGCAATGAGTTAAATAGCCATCGGGACGGGTTTTCTAGATTTACCGAGTAAACATCTTCCATAATAACCAACCAATAATGATAGAAAGACACAATGCATTTCCATGCCATTATTACTTGATAAAATTTGTTGGGATACAAAAGGTTATTATCTTCTTTTAGTCGACGCGACGGTCGCTTAGGGAAGTCACTTCCTAGAGTGGCGAAAGTGGCTAGTCTGTCAGTCATTTTCCTAGCGTCACACCGAGCAGTTATTTTTTAGCCCCGGCTGAGGGACTCGGGCAGAAGACAAATCTACGCCACTTGAGACCACTTACAAGACTATGGGTCTATTTTTCTTATAGAAATATATCATCACCAGATATAGACATTATCATCGGCTTGCAGTCCCTAGCTTTGGAAAAAGAACCCATGGCTTGCCGTTTTCTATTTTGCGGAATACGCCCTTGCTAGCCACATAGTACATAAACCCGGCCTGCTTGAATATGGAATCATAAACATGGCTTCTCCAGAAACACAGAATAATCTCCAGTAGCTCCGTCCGTGCAACAGTGTTTTTATATCATGGATATCATAATACCAATAATGGTGGAAACGGTAATAGGTGAATTTTTTCCACGGCTCATCGATCAACTGATAGCCACGACGCAAGATATATTTAACACCCATTATCTGAGGAATTAACCAACATGACGTGATGTTATGAACCCACATTTACTCTCTCTGGAAGATGTTCTCAGTACAAGAATTCTGGTAGTAATGTATGGTATCCACTAAACAATATAGACTTTCAATTAATTTCTGGTGTTTGAGTATTTCTTCTTTAGATAAAGATTTCCACAAGAGATTGCATTAACAATAGATGCTTAAATTTATCTTCAAAGCGATAGTCTTGAAGCGCATCCTTTTTTTCTAAATAATATACACATCTTCAATGAATACTTAGAGGCACATTCTTCTATATTTCTTCCGCGATGTCGGTAGCTTTACTTAGTTTTCCGGAAGAAAACTAGGACTAATGACCCACAAGCATCAGAGGCTATTGCAGACATCTTAATACCTTTTCTTTTGTTACTTCATAATTCAAAATTTCCGGTTCCTTTATCAACGGAATTATTCTGTTTTATTTGCATTCAAATCATCTTTATCAGTCATTCTAAATGACGTCGGAATTATAACCATTTCCACGGAGTCTTTCGCATCACAATTCTTCAGGCTAGGAATCGTTTCCATTGTCAAGGTTTTCTTTAATAGTGACATTTTTCTGATGGATCGAAATATACTGGCCATCGAAGAGAAGACAAAGGACTGCTGTAATAAACAACAAAATCGCCTGCAGGAAAAACAAATACAATTTTCGAATAAAGAATTGCTAAACTTGAGAAACCAACATCTATGTAGATAATCGCAAACAACCAATGAAAACATTTTTTATAAACTTGATTCTTACTTACCCTTATTTATTCATACTCGTGTTCAAATCCTGTCTCAAACAAAATTGGTAGCATTGAAACCACATAACATACATACACATATATATATATATATATATATATATATTTATATATATAAAATGACAAACAGTAAAAATGACAAACAGGGTACTGCGATTAAGCTTTTTTATTTAAATTTTGTTGTGTTCGAACAAGTGTTTCCTTTTCTGGACACAGAATTACAGAACATTTGGGCAGTTTCTACACACTCTCTGCCCAGAAAAGAAAACACTTATATATATGAAAACGCAGGAAATCACTCATCTTTAAGGATTGCTTTCAGAACATGTTGGTAAATATTTAATTGACAGAAGAACCATTCATAATGCGAGAAATAAAAAAATATAAGAGGAGAAAAAGGGGACCACGACAAGAATACAAAATCATTAATAAAAATCGAGTGTGAATAAAAAAAGATACTGACAGAAGAGTCAATGTAAAGTGTTCCCAGTGGGTATAAAATAGACAAATTCACACACATACCTTCTAAAAGACCGAGAGAGCGAACATAATGCTCTTACTGTCTGCGCAGAGACTGCTGATGTAATATAATAAAAACAGTTTCTAGTATGCGTAATTGCTGAGCGGACTGAGTTCTGCAAATGCCAGTAAACGTATTGTCATTGTTTCTTGCCGCGCACGCCGGATTGTCTAGCAAATATCAACCAATGGCAGACTAGTGAACAGACCGTTCTTCAATTAAAATACCCTGTCTTATATTTACAGAAACATGTAGCCAGATCTAGGTTTCGTATAGCTGATTGGTTCATCCTATATAGTCAGCGTCACAGTGACATTTGCATTTATAAACAACAGAACTACTTTGGAGGTCGGACAAAATATGTTTGACAAACTTTGGCCACTCAGTCTTTTAGGAGATGTGTGAGTGATTTCTTTTCCATTTTATAGCTCAGTAGGAACTCTTTACATTTTTCTTTTATATCTTTGTAATATATCCTCGTTTTTATTAATAAATTTATATTGTAGTCGTGGTTATTTTTTTCTCCACTTTATATTTTTCTTTTCTCGCAGTGTGAATTGTTATTCTGTCAAGTTAATATTTACCAACGTATTCATGTGATGAAATGTTGCTTTCCTGCATTTTCATATCGGATAGAAGATTCAGAGTGTCAAGTTCGAATTCCAGTCGAATCCATTACATCTTACATCCACTTACGCCCTAATAAACTTGGGAAATGTATTAATCCTCTTCTTCTCTCCACAGCAGGACAGACTAGTTTATATCGGCTTTGAATGACAATAGGTCTAGGGAAAAGGAAAACTCTGAATTCAAAACCAGCGGAGGGTCGTTTGGGGATCTTGTGGCACATAGTGCACCAGATCCTTGTACTCGGCCCTCCAAAACGTGTGGTTGTTTGGTTGTGCACATAGCCTTCACCACTATAATCAAATCACATGTTCTGGTGCCTGGCTGTCGTTCCCTCATACGTTGAATGCGACAGGGGAGTCCACCATTCCACCCCAAGCCAAGGCAATAAGATGTAAATGAGTTTGAAAGAATATGAGAAAAGGAAAACATTATTAAGGAGAATAAGAACATGAATTAAGAATACAGAAGATAAAGTGTGTCATTGCATTTAAATATTTTACGATCAAAAGTGACTGGATGACAAGGAGACGGAGAAAGTTTAACAAGCGAGAAATGCAAGAAGAATAAACAGTTAGGATAGAGCTTACGGTAATATCTAACCAATTGTAAAATGATTTGATATTTCTGCAAATCTAGTACTGCGCTTAAACTCATAAAATCTAGGTACCATAGAGGAAAGTTCGTCAGATGAAGATTCATTACGGCGATGGGAAAGTGACGGAGGGACCAGGAATATTGCAGATTTTTAATTTCTTAAGAATCTCTAAATATATAGCAAAAGTACTAGACCATATATGACAGCAATATCCAATTCATGGGCGAAGATAGACTCATAAATTACCATATAAATAATAGACTTATAGACATCTACTTAAACTAACACTAAATACAAAACTTTACAATCCAAAACAGAAATATTAGATATTTATATAATAAAAATAAAGTAATATATGATAATACTGTACTGATGCGGCATTCACCCTGGGCGGATTCTGTTATGAGAAGAAGATTCTTGGGATAAATTACAGAAGTAGGGTACCCAGGCCTACTCGAATATAAATGATAATAACATATGATAATAACATAACATAATGTAATAATATATTAGAATAATATATATATATATATATATATATATATATATATATATATATATATATATATATATATATATAATAAAGTTTTATATTAAGTGTTATTTATTATTATCATATATTATTTATTAACATATGCTATAATCATATAATATATATTTATATATTGTTTATATATATATTATTATATATTATATTGTATACTATATATATATATATATATATATATATATATATATTATATCTTTATATTATATATATTATATAGTATATATGTTATATATTATATGATATCATATATTTTTACAATCCAAAATAGAAATATTGCATATTCATAATATGCCTACATATATTTTTTCAAACAAGTTTGATTAAAAAATCCGACAATGTTTGAATGTCCAATATTTTATTTACCTTTTCTAGCTCCAGACAAAGTTCTTTTATGTTTGAATTAACTTTTCAAATCATTTTATTCTATCCATTCTTAATGTATCCATCCATTTATTGCATCCATATTTATTATATCCATCCGAGTACTTTCTACACGTACAATAGACGTTATCAAGATTACTACATGTGCGTGTTATTAGAAAGGCGTGTTTAGGTAATTTTGGCGTTTTTAACCCTGCTGGAATCAATTTCAATTCACTTAGAGGTAACTTCATTGAAAAGAGTCAAAGTGAATTTATAAGTGCATTTTTAATACACAATAATAACGATCTCATTCGGAGAAATACACACAATATAATGTTGACTGATTGACCTGTTTTACAATATCTTCCACAATTTTCAATCTTTGCACTGCGTTCTATAAAATAATTTGGGTAGAAGTATATTACATATTGTTTGGGGTTGTAGTTAGGGGTAGAAGTGCTCAGTGTCAGAGATAGAGCAAATGTAAATATAAAAGTGGACACTGAGATTAAAACCAAGCGGTGGCAGTCTGTTTCATGCTTCAACGCAATCTTCTATCTTCAAGATATGAAACAGACTGTCGTCGCTTGATGTTGAACACAATGTCAACTCATATTGTACGTAGTTCTTGGCTCAAAAGGTTTTTTATACTTTGCTCAACTTAATGTATTGAGCACTCTAACATTTATCTTAATTTACTCGAAGGATTTTTTTTTTCCTTTTGACTAGGCATTTCGGTGTTGGGTGATGTTTTGGCTACGCATTTTGGTGTTGGGTGATTTTTTGGCTAGACATTGCGGTGTTGGGTGATTTTTACGCTAGGCATTGGGGTGTTGGGTGATTTTTTAGCTAGGCATTTCGGTGTTGGGTGATTTTTTGGCTAGGCATTTTGGTGTTGGGTGATTTTTTAGCTAGACATTTCGGTGTTGGGTGATTTTTTTGGCTAGGCATTGCGGTGTTGGGTGATTTTGAGCTAAGCATTTCGGTATTGGGTGAGTTTTAGCTAGGCATTTCGGTGTTAGGTAAGTTTTTGACTAGGCATTGTGTTGTTGGGTAATTTTTTTCGACCAACACGAATGAGTTTTGTCTTTTCTTTATTTCTGATTTTTTCCTCTGATACCTGTTTGTTTAAATATATTTTTAATATTCGAGTATAATAATAATAATAATAATAATATTATATATATATAATGAACTCTGCTGTCGGTTCCGATGTATGAGGATCTGACAACTTAATTGATTTAGTTATGAAATTTTGTGCAATAATCTTAAGTTCCACTTAAGACCCGTTAGTAATTTACAAAGGAGGCTGCATTAGGATCACTGTTAGATGGGATGACCTTTTAGACCTTGCCCTCGCTTCTTGATGACGATTCAGACAAGCTGATTGAAAACTGCTGAATCCACCAAAACGCACCCACATAGATAGATAGATAGATAGATAGATAGATAATATTAGTGGAAAATATACATACATATGCAAAATATATAAATACCCATACATGTATATTTTCAGAAAAATATTTCCAAGAGGAAGAATCCAGGTAGAACTCAATGTCTAGGGCAGAGTAAGGATATAATAAAAAGGCTTAAACACTAATATTACATGGTCAAAATTTATTCCATTGGAATCGTAAATACGATCCAATTCATCAGACCTACAAATTCAAAAAGAAAACAGAAAAAACCCAACTCCGGAAACAGATTTTAGAGAGTGTGTAAGTATGAGGAAGAGGGCGATTAAACCTTAACAGAGAGGATTTTAGGAGAGGTGAGTGGAAGGGGTTTAAATAAGAGAAAAGAATGAATGTTGACTGATGTCTAATGCATAAAGATACATTTCGTGGTGACACACCCCATAGACAATTTAATGTTAGAATAAGAGGGAGTGAAAGAAGAGGTGGGGAAGAGAGATGGGACGAAGGAAAGTAAAATTGCGTTTACTTGAAGGGCCGCTTGTAATTGAGAAAATTTGACAAATTTAATATCGACTACAGGTTACAAACCAAATATAAATATATGAAGATAAATATAACGATTATCTAAACCAGCAAGGACATATATTTCTATGTTCAAAAACACATGAGAAAACACAGAATAACATATATATGCATATACATACACATAGGCGTGTACCCACATACACAGATACATACACCCATGTACACATATATAAAAATAAAAATATATTCACATATTCACACATACACATATTCATCTATATCCATATACACACACATTTCACATACATATACACGCACATGCACATACCCATATATATATATATATATATATATACATACACACACACATACACATACATACATATGCATGTATATGTGTGTGCACACATGCACATCCATACACACACACACACACACACATATATATATATATATATATATATATGCACACATACATATATATATACATACAAACACATACATATATACACACACCCTTACATATACACACATACACACACACACACATACACACACACACACACACACACACACACACACACATATATATATATATATATATATATATATATATATATATATAAGCAAGTGTAAATGGATATAAATCCGACAGAATGAAGAAATTTTGAAAAAACAAACAAAAATCCTTAAATGTAGTTAAAATGAAAGAAATGTCGACGTCTGACGTTTCGGTTTAATAAACCTTTTTTCAAGACAATATTCATCAAAATACAATTCAGTTCAATATGACAAATACGATGGACATAAAAACACAAGTCTTATTCAGAACAGATAACTGAAAATTTTAAAATGATCAGCCTTCCGTCTAACATGGTCACGCCGTCGTCACATGGGCGACGCTTTCATAACGTATTCCTAAAAAGTTTGTGATTATTTTGAAATGAAAAAAGAAAATGAAAAAAGAATTCTATTAGGTTCTAAAATTCTTATGTGTATGCTTGTAAAGCATCAATCTCGCTAAAAAAGGGGAAATATTAAAGAAACCAGGTCTAGTATTCACCGTGCGTGAGATGGATATTATACCTGCTTCATAAATCCTCCTGAGATTTTTATTATGAAAATATTTTAATACTTTCACGGAATCGAAATCGAAATTATGATCTGCTTTAGTTGTGTGTACAACTAAAGTATTGTTAAAATTACCGAGACGAATATCTCGTTTATGTTCGAAAACACGAGATTTTAAGGACCTACCTGTTTCACCCACATATTTTAGGTCACAATTTTTGCATGATATTTGATAGATGCAAGCATCGGATGTAATATGTTGTCTGCTGGTGCTATTTAATAATCTACGGATAGTCCTAGTAGGTAATATAGTAGTTCTAATTTTAATGCATTTAGATTATGAGAGATACGTTCGGTCAAATGGTTATTTGGTAAAAAGATGCGACCAAACGAAATATTATCAGGGGCAGCTGAAATTGTATCTTTCATTGATCTAGTTGTAGTGGCCTTTGAGGTGTCATTTTGCGCTGATGAGTGAATTTTCAACGCTTTATTTTTAGCTCTCTGTAATAATTGTCTCGGATACGAAAGATTTGAAAAGTTATCCTCAATATATGTAAATTCATCATTTAAATATTTTGATGAACAGATGCGAAGAGCCCTCAAATAGAATCTAATAACAATACCCCTCTTAGTGTTAGTATCATGGTGAGAGTAAAAATGTAAATAGTCATTTTTACATGTAGGTTTCGATATACTTTGAATTCTAATTTATTTTTATTTTTAATGAGTAATATGTCTAAAAAAGGTAAGGAATTATTAGATTCAAGTTCATAGGTAAATTCTATAGTAGGTTCTATTCTATTTAATCTAATCTCGTTTAAATCATGCTTATGTGGGTAGATAAATAAAATGTCATCGATGTATCGAAAGTAATGTGTATCAGGTGGAATGACATCTTTAAAAGGTCCAGATTCAAGAAATTCTAGAAATATGCATGCTAGGAATCCAGAGAGGACTCCCCATCAGTAAACCAAATTTTTGTTTATAATAAATATTATTATATTGGAAGAAACAATGTGAAGTGCAAAGGATGCATAATTTGATGCATTTCGAGATAGAGATAGGTAGCTTAAAGTCAATTTTCATAAGGTGGTTCTCTAATTGTTTAATGCATTTATCAACAGGTATATTAGTATATAAAGATTTGATGTCTAAGCTAGCTAGTAATTTGTTATCTATATCAATATTTCTCAACTTATTTAAAAGAGAGCCTGAATTCTTTATATGTGCGTTACTTACGGTGCCCAGAATTAGAGTTAGAAATTTAGTTAAATACCTAGCGATATTATGAGGAGCTGAGCCTATACCGAGATAATGGGCCTTAATGGAATGTTGAGCTTATGGGTTTTGGGAGGCCATAAATTTTAGGGACAGTCGGGTGGTAGTTAATAAGGAAAGCCAAATCTTATCTTCATTACATATGAGTTTCTTATAGGACCTATTAAATTCTTTTAGATTCTTAGAAATTTGTATAGAGGTGATCTGTTCATAAGTGTCTCTGTCATTTAGCAAGTCCAACATTTTCTGGTTGTAAGCAATGGTATCCATGACAACAACACCGCCTCCTTTATCAGAAGGGATATAAAAATGTTATTATTCATAGACAAGGATTTTAAGGCATTCATATACCTCTTAGGTAAATTGAATTCCATATTTTGGCCATTAAAAGAGGCAGCTAAAATGCCTTGGGTAAAACCTTTGAAGTCAGAATCACTATGTTTTGTAGTTTATATTTATCAGTTTGCTAATATTGTGGTCTTTTGAACCAGTTGCAAACTTTAGACCAAAACTAAGGGCTTCAATCTCCAAAGTGCTGAGTGTGGTTTTGGAAACATTGGTAACTAGATCCGTTCTACCCATATTCTTCCAACAGCTGCGATCACATAAAAGTATGGAATTTTAGTTTTAAACTCCTGATGTGTTTTTGATTAATTCTGGTCACTTCGGATCGAAGTCTCTCCGCTGTGATGCGAGACATGCTGTTTTCAATTTTAGTTCACGTCCTAGAAGTGTGGCTTTTAAAAAGGTTTGTTCCTCGGAAAACTTTAAATCTTTTACTGATGATTCCAGGTAAAGTTTGATATAGTCAGGGAAAATATGTGAAGATGATTTCATGATATTGGACAAGCCCGATGGAACGATTTTTTCATATATGCAGTTTATTAAGAAATCTTTTCTATTCTTGTAAGAATACGCGGAGACTAGTAAATTCTTGTATTTTAGTATAAGCTTGTAAGCGTATTCTTATATATACACATCTACATATACGTCCATCTACATATATGCCCATCCACCTACACATACATACATCCATATACGTATACATAATTATACATATATACACATACATCCATACATACACATACCTATATACACACCACTACATATGTACACATATATACACACATACATACACAGCTAAGTATACACACATATACATATATATCCACATACATACACACACACACATATATATACATGTACATACACACACATACACATACATACACCCATACATATATATATATACACACATACAAATACATACACACACATACACATACACATGTATATATACACATACATACATATATATATATACATACACACATGCACACACATACATATATATATATATATACACATATGCACACATATACACACATATACATACATAAACACCTCCATACATACATATATACACACTTACATACATATATACACACTTACATACATATACATACATATACATACACATATATACACATATATACACACATATACATATATATACATTCACATATACATATATATATATATATACATAAAATTTAAAATCTGAATAAGTAACGTTTCAAACATTTGGGCGTGTAAAAATAAAAAAAAATAAAAAAATATATATATATATACAAATACATAGCGCATCACATAAACGTTCACAATGATACATATATAGATAAATATAATAAACATAATAGTCATTCCATTAAAATGTCATGCCCGATGTTATTGGACTAAGATTGAACTGACATAAGTGACAACATGTTACAAAACGGTGCTGATGTTTTGAATCGTTTTTTATGTCTACATTTAGAGAATATCTCATTACGAAGATTCAGTAGCTCATCTCGATTCTTATCTTTGATAATGAAGATTCTTTCCGCCATGCACAGATCACACCGATCGCCGAAGTTATTAGGTGTTCTGGCTCTTGATAGGTATCTCCATTTCAAAATTGGGATTTAATCCCTTATCCACCAGTTCCCAGTAGTGTTTGGATAAGGAAGTCTGTCTACTGAGGCATCTATATCTAAATGAGCGTCTATGGTTGTATAGACGCTGCTTCCAATCACCTATATATATATATATATATATATATATATATATATATATATATATATATATGTGTGTGTGTGTGTGTGTGTGTGTGTGTGTGTGTGTGTGTGTGTGTGTGTGTGTGTGTTTTCTCGTGTATACAGGCCGTTTAAACTCTTTAAAATGAGCCTGGCGTCTATTCAAAAGAGGTATCCACTAAAAATAACATTTAAATTAATAATATGCCGGATTAAAAAAATAAAATACACTAATTCTTTGGAAATGACACTGTTTGCGTGTCGGAAAATGATCAGAATTTCATTTCAGGAAATCTGAACGACAAAGTCTGCTTTTGACCCAAAGCAGAATGTTTCATTCTTGTTGCTTTCTTCGTCACTTAGTGGTAAGCACAAGCGGGATGAGACAGTGTCTTTTTCTGCAAAAAAAAAAAAATGGACTCACTTTCGAAATCTGCCGGTACCCATATTTTCTATATTATGTTTTCTCGACTTCACAAGTCAGCACAGGAAGTAAACATTGTTTAAAGCGTTTACTCAGATACGAGTATATTATGATTGTAATAATATTTTCATAAAACAGTGATTTCTTTTTGCAAAGGAATACATACCTGTATTGTAGAAATACATAACGCTTTAATATCATATCAATCGACATTTTGGAAGATTTTATACTCGCCTGCTTACGACTATACAGTAGACATTTCGCTAATAGGGATAGATTTTACTTAAAATCAGTGAATAAATGTGTATCTTTGAAACTTACGCGAAAAGAAAATCTTAAGATTTATAAATATTTATTTTTTACATCTCTTCAATCATATAAAAATAAAGTAACCGTTATTTAGCAGAATGTCAAGAATCATTAAAGATATTAAAAAACATTAATCCAATATTCACTATAAAATATAAGTTGATTGATTGATTCTGTCTGCAGGTTATTTAAAGACAGTTTAAAGATCGTTTACATTGTATGAATCATTTTTGAGGAGGATAATGGTTAGTGGTAAAAGTTTTAGTATTCAACATATAGCTTGTCGGAGAATCGGTGGGTATTTGCACGTAAGTGTATATTACGAACCCAACACATATTGGAAGTCGAATCTCAATTCCGAGCCATTATCCATTACACCAACCACATATCCAAGCTTACAACATCTGTTATTTCCAAATTGTCCCCCATCTAGGTACTGACTAGTTTCGACGTTGTTTAACTTTCGTTACCGTTTCAACTTGATGTGTCCGTTAATAAAATTTAAGCATGACAATTTTTAATAAACCTCGTATATATAGAACGATAACTGGTGTTGGGTTTGGTTTAGTTTGGTTTATTTTGTTTTATGGTATATTATCCTCAATGGCTTATTTAATGCAGACAACATTTTTAGGGTAGATTCGTATGAATAGAATATGTATTCTTTGGTTTAGATTGGTTTGGTTTATTTTGTTTTACGGTATATCAAACTCAAAGGGTTATTTAATGCCGACAAAAATGTTATTGCTGGTTATATTCTGTTTTGTCAAAAATCTGTTTCTGGTAATATATTTCCCTCAAAATTGTATTGCGGGTAATAATTTGTTTCAAAAAAGTATTGCTGCTAATAGTTAACTATTTGCCCATAGCTGGGACCCTAACCCGGGTCAGGGTGGACCTGGGAACACAAGCAATTAAGAGCTGGTTCCATGCTCTTCAAAACCTCCCGATCAGAGGTCTTGCTGCTGGATATAGTTTAACGCCTTACCAAGGACGCGGATGTAGTTCAACGTCTTACCCAGGACGCAGTAGAAGTTTAACGTCTTAACCAGGACGTAGCTGCTGTTGGGTTAATAAAACAAAAAAATAAATTCGCTAGATTTAATGAAATTCGCTCAACTAAAACATCCAAATAACTAAAGTCTTACATTTGCGATAATTTCTTCTAACTGGTTTAAATAAGCAAGAAAAAAAGGAAGAAAAAACTAGTGAGAAATAAATAATCGTGAAAATCCTTTTTTTTTTTAAGCATTTCACCCCAAGCAAGGCGGGAGAGCCACTAGGACGCAACGGGTTACAGTGAGTGGGAGAGTGATAGAGGAAAGGATAAAGAGAAGGACAGGGATTAGATCAAGGCATCTGGAGATTTCGATTTACGTTGAATTTGAATATTTGGAAACTATAGCTATCAGAGAATCAAGTTAGAGGAACCACAAACGGGAAGTGCAAGACACGAAACTACTACATTTAACCATTTCAACAGTAAAAGGGTGGGACTGAAATGACGACATTGTGGCACGATTAAATTCATGCAGTTTGGGAACCAGAGAAAGTAGCTCGTCAGTGCAGTTACCGTGAAAGTATTTGTAGAAAAGACAGAGGGAAGCGACGACACGTCTTTGAGAGAGCGACTGTAAACGAGATGCCAGATCAGGGCCAATCACATTGCATATCCGTCTCTGGATTATGTCAAGGACCTTAAGACGAATAAGGACTCCAGACCATATATGGAAGCAGAATTCTATGCAAGGGCGAATGGTGAAATGGTTGATTTATAGAATGCAATTCTATAATAAACGCAACTTCAGACGTAGAAGATTACTTATTTAAAATATTACTTGTACTTCAACTTCTGTGTCTGAATAACATGCAATTTCAAATCGCGATTATTTCAAATGTTACCTTTTAATCTGATCAACGACGAATTTTTCAATTTTCTTAATTGCTGAATGATCTTCGTGTAGTTTAACGAATAAAGTCGTGGATTTTGTTTCATACCCGACCTAATCTCTTGCTTGGAGCACGCTTCTGTAGAATCATATTTCTGTTGCTTCAAATTACTTCTTCATCTTTGAGATTTCCCACCATTAACTACTTCGTAGGAGGACATATATCAATTAACAGTTCTGTGCTATTTTCTTTCTTTCTGACGAAGTTTTTTTCCGTTCCCCAATACTCTGCATTTTTCGCTACCCTAATGTGACTTCGGATTTCTGTGTTACATTTTCCGGTATTTTTTTGTGATTGATTTTGATATCTCTTATTGTTGAGATGTTGAGTGTTTCCCCGTGCATGTATTGAAATAAGGACAAACACATACGTAGGGAAAAATACTGGTATATCTGAAGAGGTATTTACAACAGAGAGATTAGTAGTCAAACGAACGCAGGTTAGTCAGTAACAATTAGAAAGAGTATATAGTCCAACTGTATCTTCCGGTAGAGAGACGGAAGTGTGATGGTCACCTGATCTCCCAGAACTCTATAAAACTGTCCTATTAGTAGTAGAGAAATCAGTCCATTCTGATGAGAAGATGGGTGGCCCCAACACTTATTTGAAATCTGTATTTTGGACATTTCATTTTATAACAAGTACATATTAAGTCTTCTTCCTTTTCTCCTTGCTTTCATTCACTACCTTCTGTATGAGTTTTTTCTAATTTTCTTTCTTTGTCTGCTAAAAACATTGCGTAGGCTGCATATGTTATATGACTGTGGCCGCCAATGATGTATCCTGGTAAGACTTCTAATTCTCTAAGAATCGCTTCGCTGTATAAGTCCGGTAAGAAGATGCATCCTTATCTCACACTACTTTCTATTTTTGTATATCTGCTGAGCTCATTTTCTATCCATATCCAGGAGGTTTGTTGCCACTATGGGTGCTTGGTTATTTTAATAGCCTTCCAAAATATCACATGCTTGCTGAATAGTTCCACCAGATCTTTGTGACGTAGTTTTCGTAATCTATAAAAGACAGGTAAACGTTCTCTGCATCTGTCTTGCTATTTCGGATAACATTCTGAACATGAATATCACGTTCCTTGTAGAAGAATCACGTGGTAAAGATAAACACTTAGTTGTGGAGGAAGCTAAGTGAACAATAATCCAACCTTTAGAAAGAGAGCTATTTATGTTGCCATAGAGCATCTCATTGTGCTAAAGTGGGATAGTCCATTGCTTGGGCTGTGATTGGCTGCTGGTACCTGAGTGGAGGTATTTCTATATAAATACCAGCTTGATTCAGCTGTTAGTTTGCAGGGATTGTATTAAGTTACAACCTGCTTTATTTTTGTCTGCCAGCTGGACGCTAGCTGGGACCTTTACACCGGTAAGTGCTGTTTATTATTGTTATTCTACAGTTCCTGTGTCTTTGACAAACCCGTCTTGTTCCTGTTCCATTTTAGGTCTGATTCTGCTACGCAAACTCTATATATAGTTACCCCAAATTACTTTAACCAAGGTGTTTTATGCTATCTTAAGAAAGATTATTCACTTTCAGTCTTGTTACTTGATTAGATGTTTTTCATCAGGTTGTTGTGAGAGACAAAAAGTTTTCTCCTCTTGTCTAATTTTTTTTAAAAAATGCTTAATATAGACAATCACGAGAATAAAAAAAAACTCTCACGTGACCTGACGAGAACTGAACGAAACGCGTAAAATAAATAGCCTCTTTTATCTCCGACCAGCAACGTAAGCAGATTTTCGGGACCGTGAACAATCCACAAATATATATACAAAAGTTACACATTGTTCTTTTGGTAAACAAGTAATTATAAATAACTACATGCCTACTTTGTATTAACGATACCAAATATAAATATATATGCATTCAAGTGATTTTATACAAAAAAAAATTGTGTTTTATTTAAATTTATTTTATGTTGTCGTATATCCATTGACTTCGCAAATTAAATTACATATCCATACAGAACATATTTGTTGATTACGACGAACAATAACAGACACCGTATTTGGTGATCACTATAAACAAGGAACCAAACTTTAAAACAACCATATTTAGTGACACATAAAAAAAAAATATATATATATATATATAAATTATTAAATAATTATCAGATTAAAGAATATCAAACATTTAAAATCACAAAGGTAATAATTTATAATTTTAAGTGTTTGATATTCTTTAATTAATAATAATTTTGCGCTGTTTTGACATCTATATCTTCCTGGAAATTCTATAACGATTAACATTGTATCATTAATCTCTTTCTCTTTCTCTCTCTCCCTATATATATATATATATATATATATATATATATATATATATATATATATGTGTGTATATATATATATATGTGTGTGTGTGTGTAATATAAGAGGCTCAAACACTAATATTCCATTGTTATAAATTATTACATTATTACTCGTAATGACGATACAATTTATGAGATCTACAAATTACGTCTGATTACGATTCCAATGTAATAAATTATAAACTTTATAATGCATTGAGTTCTACCTGGATTCTATCCTCGTTGGAATTTATATATATATATATATATATATATATATATATATATATATATATATTGCACACTTTAAAAAAAAGCAATATGTGTTAGACTAGACCTATTAAAACACCGGAATTTATGCAAGCTCACACAACCAGTTCTCAGTTAACAGTTCTGTGCTCTTTTCTTTGTTTGTAACGAAGTTTTTTTTTCCCGTTTCTCAATACTCTGCATTTTTCGCTAACCTAATGCGACTTTGGATTTCTGTGTCACACTTTCGGTCTTCTGATGAAAGTCTTTCCAGATATTTATTTTTTTTGTGATTGATTTTGATATCTCTTATTTGAAATCTGCATTTTGAGCATTTGCTTCTTATAGCAACTACATATTAAGTCTTCTTGCAATTCCTCCTTTCTCCTCGCTTTCATTCACTAACTTCTGTAAGAGTTTTTTTTTTTTTCTAATTTTCTTTTTTTTGTCTGATAACAACATTGTGTAATCATTGAATCTCAGTTTTATCTGAGAAATATGATTTCCCGAAGTAAAAACATTTACAATGTTATCACTTCCCTACCACCGGACGTAGTGGCAAAGTTAACTGGCAACGATGTATATGTTTACAACTATGATGAATTAAAAAAGATTTTAATAGAGACACAAGAAAAAACAAAGCCAGAATTGCTAGACGAATTAATGTCGACCTCTGTTATTACACGTCGGCCCTAAATTTATCTTCAGGAAATGCCATCAATTGCAGCACGATTAGAGTTAAGCAACGAAATTGTGTTACATAAAATTCTACAAACGTAACCAGTATTGATAAGCAAGGCGTTAGTTAAGCAAAAAGATTTAAACCTGACCAGGTTGGGTCAGGTAGCAGATGAATTAATGCACTTAATAAAAGCTGCTGCTAAAAGGAGCATGTCCTACAGAATACAGACAAACGAAGTGCCTGATACAACCTCAGCAATACAGCAGGTTCTCCTAGCTTTTCAAAATGGATACCTACAGAAAATATAAAGGGCAGATATATACTCTGCGGACGCGGCGCGTTTGTGTAAACACTGGTGCAAAAAGCCAGACAAAAAAAGAAAAGAAAAAAAGACTTAATACAACAGACAAATTCGCGTCCATCTTCTCTAGCTCTAAAACAAGCGGGAAACATTGAGCGGACGACGACACCCCCCCCCGCTACGTACACACACCTATTCTACCATTATTACAGATATCAGCATTTCCTTATAGATAGCAGCGCCAGCTTATCTATTATTCGACATGGCTACGTTAAGAATTTGTCAACTGAACTTACACCAGTCTCTTTAAAGATGATTACCGGCTCTTACGCTGTTACGGGCAAATCAAAGCATCAATAAGCCTACCAACCCTTTGACGTTCCTTTATTTTGGACGTTTGTAGTACCGAATATACAATACCCATTATTAGGATTAGACGTCTTAAACAATTTTGGTTTATTAATAGATTTCCAACTGAGAAGGATCATCGACCACACAACATCGTGTTCGAGGAAGTTAAAGACATTCAACAACTCTATCAACCTAGTCGTTAATAATAATATGCCTGATAAATTAAATATTTTATAAAATATATCTCGACTTTGTAGCCCCACAGTAATATAGAATAGAATTGATACAGGCAGCCATGCCAGTATCTTTGCTAAGTCTAGACGTCCATCACAAGAGAAAACCCCAGCAGTAAAGAAAGAATATTCAAAATTGCAGATCAATGGTGTCATTACACCTTCTGACAGTGAATAGAGCAGCCACCCTTCACGTTGTTAAAAAGCCAGATGTAAATTTTAGATGATGTGGTGATTACCGCATTGGAAAAAGTGATAAATACCCTATGCCGAACATTAATTCAATTGCTGATAAACTAGCCAACAAAACAAGATTCAGCATTCGGCCTGGTATCAACAAACCATCAAATCCAAATGCACCCGGATGATATAAAAAGCTGCATTTATCTATCCTCTCGGATTGCATGAATACAAATACATGCCGCTTGGACTAAAAAAAATGCAGCATCCACTTTTCAAAGATATATAGACAAGACTTTTCAACATATTGATTTTTTATTTACATACATTGATGACATTCTTATAGTCAGCTATGATTCTTCATCATACATAAAAGACGTAGAAACTGTTCTGCCAATCTTGCATGATGATAATCTAAAAGAATCAAAAGCAAAGTCAACATTTGACGTGACTTCAGTCAGTCTATGTTATAATATTAGCTCTGACTGTATTAGACGTACACAAAATAATATTAATGAATTACAGAATATCCCCTCTCCTAAGGACAGTAAGTATGTTCGTCTTTTCTTAGGCATGGTAAATTTTTATAGAGAATTAATTCTCAAAGTTAGTGCTGCTATTAACAGAAAAAAATACGTGTATACAGTAACATTAAATTTACATTAAATGACTTGAAATTGCAAGTATTTAATGTTGTTAAAATCAGAATAAGTGAATTTCCAACCTTGACTCAGCAACGGTCTGACTGTACTGAACACCAGTTGATTACTGATAGCAGCAATTATGCAATTGGTGCAGAACTACATCAGGTAGTAGAAGCAGCACCAATTCCAGTAGGTTTCTTTAAAAAGATAATTTCAACTCAAACGACATATTCAACTTTTGCTAAGAAACTTTTTGCAGCATATTTAGTTAGGTTATATTTTAAACACATTATCGAAGGAAATCAAGTTTTAATATTAACTGATCATAAGTGCAAACGATGACAGACCCAAGACAGACAGACAGCAACGGCATATAATAATTCTCACATAATATATATCAGATATAAGCCACATAAAGGGTGATCAAAATGTTATAACGTATTGCTTGTCTAGACCTACCCTAGCAGTTATGGTAGATCTGTTTGATTTGCCCGCGATAGCAGCTCCTGTAACTCAAGGATCCTGAGTTACAAAACTTTACAGACTTAAAAAAATTAAATTTAATACTGGTAATAATAGTTCCATATACTGTGAAAATGCTTCTGGTTTTTCCAGACCAAATACACCTCGTGAATTACGGAAATCTATTTTCAATAGTATTCACGCAATATCACACCCAAGAATTAAAATCTCATGTAAACTAATCAAATCAAGATTTTTTTGCCTTATATGGACAAAACAATAAAAGACATATGTAATGAATGTCAAACTTGCCAGAAAAGCAAAATTCAGAGACATCTGCTATTCACTTGCCAACTATTTGCTTCAATATGGTTTAATTGGTCCTCTTCCTGTGACAAGGGGACGTTATGAAACATACAATTCTCCTTACAGATACATGTTTACCTGTATTGACCACACAACTAAGTGGATCGAAGTAGATCCATTACCCGATATAACATCACGGTCTGTTGCCACTGCATTCGTTCAGGCGTGGACCTCACCTTGGGGTGTTCCCTCTCAGTGATAACTGATCGTGGTAGCTGATCGTATTTTCAAAAATAGCCTCAATAGTTGACTTTTATAGATTACACACAACTAGTTACCATCTGCAAACTAACGGAATGATCGAACGTTCACATAGAACAATTAAAAGAGCCTTAACAGCTAGAAAGGAATCATAGCTGGGCGTCCTTTCAATGATATTAATGGGTATCAGTGTCACACCTAATTCTTCTAATACTTCACCTTCCTTTACTGTTATAGGCACGCATATAATGATTTCTCAGTTGCTCTTAGATGACGCTGATAAAAATACAGATACTCAGATGTTTGCTAAGGACTTACAACATACTTTACACTCATTACATTCAACAGACAAAGATTATAACTCTATAAATAAATCATGTCAATACGTTTCTGACAACCTTAAGACATGTAAAAGTGTATGGCTAAAAGTCGACAGAGTCCACAAGCCTTTGGAAGCGTCTTACACTGGTCCCTTCCAAATAGTTTGCAATTAGAATGAACAATGGCATGCAGTCATCGGAATGTATAGATAGGTTAAAACAATACGTTGAACCTAAAAGTGATACGCCATTCATAACTGAAAAAGAACCTTATAGTGATGATAGAATAATTGATACAGAAAACATAGACAGAGATAGTAAGTCGAATCATACGAAAGCATGAAGAAAAGTTTCTTGGAAAAGAGATAACCAATATCACTACTACTAGACTCCGCTACTAGGCAGGGAGGTTTATTGTGACTGACAAAATGCTATCTCCCCTAGACTAAATAAAAAATCTAAACATAGATGATCACGGGAATAAAAAAGACAGTCACATAACGTAACGAGAACTGTACAAAACATTATTAGGCGTGTAAAATAAACAGCTCTTTTAGCTCCGACCAATAAGATAAGCGGGCATGCGTTTTTCGGGCTAGTGAACAATCTACAACTACAAGTATACAAGTTAGACATTGTTCTTGTCCTACACAAGCAACTGTAAGTAAGTACATGCCTGCTTTGTATTAACAATACCATATATATATATATATATATATATATATATATATATATATATAGAGAGAGAGAGAGAGAGAGAGATACTATTAGTGGAAAATATACATACATATGCAAAATATATAAATACCCATACATGTATATTTTCAGAAAAAATTCCAAGAGGAAGAATCCAGATAGAACTCAATGTCTAGGACAGAGTAAGGATATAATAAAAAGGCTTAAAAACTAATATTACGATTCCAATGGAATAAATTATGACCATGGAATATTAGTGTTTCAGCCTTTTTATAATATATATATATATATATATATATATATATATATCAGAGAGCTCAATGTAAGATTCTGAGCATATATGTTTGAATAAAAGACAGACCACGTTAAGATTACATGGAATCTTAACGTGGTCTGTCTTTTATTCAAAATATATATATATATATATATATATATATATATATATATATATATGGATTGGTGTGAGTTTGTGACTCTGGGTTTCACTCTTTTGCGATCGTCAGACAAACTGATTAATTTTATAAAAATTTTGGGTTTATGTAGATTGCGTGTATTAGTGTTATTATGGGAGTGGGGGGAATCGCCGTAGTGATGTCACTCATGCTAACGCAAACATAGATGTATGTCCGTACACCCGATGAGGTACGCATACACACATACACATTTGCTCGTCTGCCGGGGCTCATACAGATATAAACATATGTGGACAATATGACATTTGACATGTGTGTATATGGGTGGTGTTGTGTCTATACATACGAATTTGTATGTTGAAATTCAAAGATCGGAAGTGTAGCGTAAATTTCTCGGGAATGTCTCGTGAATGTATACATGTCAGCAATCAGAGCATTTTTCTATTTTTTTCGCTGAATAATATTTCCTCGTATGCACGTATATACGTGTGGTGGGGTCTGTGTAAAATTAAAAGTTTATTTGTTATTATTTCAAAGCTGGTTATTTGCCTGTTTCTGATGACGGTGTATATGTAACTGGTAGAAATTTCGGTTTGTAATCCTTATTGGTTATTTTTATGGTGGTATTAAATATGCTGGGGAGGGTGTAGTTTACTTTAATAATTATAGCGGGTTTATATGATAATATGATAATAGTAGATCTAATATCATGGTAATGTTGAAAGGGGGTTGGTGACAATGATAATATAAGTGACTAATAGTTATTGTAAATTGGTAGAAGTGATTAGTAATGGTGGTGGGAGAATAATAAAAAAAATAAATGCATTTATTGTGTTGGTAGCTTGAACTAAAGAGTGATTATTGGTATTTTATTTTATTTTAATTCATATATTTATTTATTTTGAAATAAATCCTGGTAATAGGTATTTATTCTCATGCCTACATTTGGATATTATCTCTGATCTTAATGGTTTTTATTTGATGGGATTAAATATGCTGTGGGGAGTAATTTACGTTAATAATTATAGTGGACTTATATGTTAATAGTATATGTGATGTAGTAGTCATGGTGTTGGGTGTTGGTGGTAATGATAATATTAGTAGCTAATAGTTATTGTAAAGTGGTAGAAGTGATTATTAATGGTGGTGCAATGATAATAACAATAAATGTAATTATTTCGATGGTAGCTTGAACTAAAGAGTGATTGTTGGTGTTTTTTTTTTTTTTTTTTTTATCCGTTTGGTATAAATTCGGATAATAGGTACTTATTCTCATGCCTACGTTTGGAGATTATCTCTGATCTTTTGTTTTGTAAATTCTTTTGCTGGGTGTCGGATATTATTGCTACTTTTTCGTGTAGGCAAAGTAGGCATATTTTGTAATGTTGCTGTAGGCAGGTGCTTTATCTCTGATATTGAGCGCTTTCTAATAAGTACCGCGCATATAATATATAAATAATTATATATATATATATATATATATATATATATATATATATATATATATACACACTTTTCACACACACACACACACACACACATATATATATATATATATATATATATATATATATATATATATATATATAGGCAAGTGTTTTTTTTTATACAAAGTCGTTTGTGTTTCGTTTAAACATTCTTTTATATGTTGTCGTATATCCATTCCCTTTGCAATCGAAGTTAATGTTATATCCGTATACAACAAGGTGATCAATTCGTTATTTGTCTTTATCCTCTTTCTTTGCAGCCACTGGCGATGCTCTTCTTTGTTGCAATCTTGTCTCCACTAATATTACACAATCTTTTTCTCACTATTCATTTTGTTTACTATCTTGTGTCATTCTTTTCTAACAAGTCCTACAAGTGCGCCTTCGGATTCCGTTGTCCCATTTTTCAACTCTGTCTTAAAACATTTCCTAGATATTGAAATTTTTACATTTGTTTATTTTCGGTATCTCCAGTTCGTAATACACTTTTTGGCCCGCCATTTTACTGACGATCATATATTCTGCTTTCTTGTTATTCATGTTTAGTCCTTTGTTATTACTTTCCTTTACTACATTCTATAGGCTTTACCTTAGTTTCTTTCCGTTTCTGCTATCAACACTGTGTCAGCTGATTGTGGAGGCCAATAATGAATCGTGATAGGACTTCTAATTCTCTCGGGATTGTTTCAATGTAAATGTTGAATAAATCCAGCGAGAAGACACATCCTTGTGTTACGTTCCTTTCTATTTTTGTGTATGTACTAAACTAATTTTTTAGCATCATGCAACTGACTTTGCTTTTGCATACTCTTTAAATATAGGTATCCATCCCATCGCATCTGTGCTGCTTTTCGTGTTATTTTGACTTTGTCCATTTTTTGTGGTTCCTACTTACTACTGTATCCACTCCTGAAGCTTTTCCAGATTGGTTAGTTGTTTCCGCTTATATATGTTGTTTACTTATAAACTTTTGTACAAATTTATTGAAAGAACGATTTAGTTTCCTTTCTTACACGATACGATTGACCGACTTTTTTTATTTTTTCTCAGAGTAGGACATTGGTTGTGGTGTGCAGTAATATGAATCTATTTTCTATGAAGAAATTTGTTTGACTTAGAAAAATATTGCTTAATCCGTGATTGCATCAGATTTTTATAATGCCCAGACTCTATTGTCTAGACTATCGATTAGTTGTCCTACGGCCATTGCCTGCGATGGACGTTACTCCAGGAAGCGTACGAAAATTGCAGTGTTTTTCTTTGTATTCCGTTTCACTACTAAGCTAATTTTTTTTAAGTCTTTTCTACTAACTGTTACAGAAAGGAATGTTCTATATTACGATACTCCTTTTGATTCGAATTATTGCTGACAGTCGAAGACAACAAGACGGGATTTTACTTGCAATTTATTATGAAGCTTCATTCTTATTAAGATTCATTGTTTTCTTTTTTAACGCTTGTTAAGGTTTCCCGCCTTTGAACAAGTTCAGGTCAACCGTCTTGCTGTGGGTAATTTCCTTTCTCTTTTGTAAAAACAATTGACAAAGAGGAAAATATGCAAATATTACAGACAAACAGGAGGCTGAGTAATTTTGGTTTAAACAGACACAAGGCACAACTTTGGATACACGTCGTTAATAAATTGGTTTAGTTTGGTTTCTTTTACAGCATATCAACCACAATGGGTTATTTAATCCAGAGAAGATTTTATTGCTGGTAATAATTTTTTCAAAAATCTAATTCTGGTAATATTTTTACTTCAAAGATTTACTGCTGGTAATATTTTTTCTTCCAAAATGGTAAAATGTTTTCCTTCAAAAATGTATTGCTGGTAATAATGTATTTTCGGTTAATAATTTTTCTTCAAGTACATGTTGTGGGCAATAATTTTTTACAATAATGTATTGCTGGTATTAAAACCTATTTTTACTTTCATAATGTTTTGACTCCAGTTTGAGAGCTTACTGTTTGGACAGACATGGGACGCTAACAGGTGCTTTTTTCAAAAATGTATTGCTTGCAATATATATATATATATATATATATATATATATATATATATATATATATATTGTGTATATTTAGGCAGCAATTTTTCATTGATGCATGTTTCATTAAATAATATGGACAAGTTTTGTCTATTTATTTTAAGTAAATTCCTTTCATATTGTCTGATAAGCTTAATAACCTTATCATTGACGAACGAAAGGAAATCACCATATTGATACATGTTTAAATCCGATCTAAGCTTTCGGCTTATATAACCCATTATCAAAGATGACAATTACTTTTCAATATATCAACCAATACACGAAACAATAATGATAGTCTGTTTTTGTTGCATGAAAAATTTCAAAGCAACGACTACTACTTAAAATAAATAGACAAAACTTGTCTATATTATTTAATGAAAACATGCATATATATATATATATATATATATATATATATATATATATATATATATATATATATATATATATATTCAATGTAACTTTTTAAAATGTATTGCTGGTAATATTTGTTTAGTAATTCCCAAAAGTGTACTGCTGGTAATATTGTTTTTAAACATGTATTGCTTGCAATAATTTTTCATAAATGCATTGCTGATAATAGTGTATTGTAGGTAATAATTATTTCCTTGAAAAATTGTTTGCTAGTAATTATTTTTAACAAAAAGTTATTGCTTGTATTAAAACCTATTATTAGACTTGCATAATGTTTTGACCCCAGCGTCAGGGTGACCCTAGGAATTCTAGCAATTAAGAGGTGATTCCACAATTCTCAAAACCTCCTGATCAGAGGCCATGATGTTGGATGTAGTTTATCCTCATAGCCAGGACGTGGATGTAGTTTATCGTAATAGACAGGACGCTAGTAAATTGGTGAGCGATTATACCATGTTGATATTCTCGTGAGAGCACGCATCTGTTCGTTAGACTTTATTATCTTACAAATAATCTAGAAAACTAACCAAAATTAAAAGAAAAGAAAAAAATGAAAAAACTCTAGTCACTTCTACTCAATGATGGAAATCTCTTTACTGTACTGAATGGCTGTCAAAATTCATTTTGTGTGATTTTTGTTATGGTCAACGCATAAAGTAAAATCATAATTAAATTTTAATTATTAAGTGATGTGTAGGTTTATTTTCTTTCAGTGAAAAGTTTATTATTCTTTTATTAGTCTTTTAGTAAAATAAAATATAGATTCAATTATTGTAAGACGCCCACAATAATTTATTTATGCAAATTAATTTTGTTTTAGACACAAAAATAAATTCTATGCGATGAATACACAGTAAATGCAATAAAAAAAACTGTAAATAAATTAGTCAAGGGAATTAAATAAAAAAAAAAGAACATTGTAAAAAAAATTGCCATCACGGAGTGCTTGCGACAAAGTGAGATAATTTTCAACATTCACAAAGCGTAAGTATCCAGATGAACCTGCCATAAAATTAAATTCAAATTAAATCTCATGTATGAGAGCGTTATGAAGTGAAAATATTTGCAACATGAAAGAAAACTTACTAAATGGCTACATTACGCTATTACGAGATCTAATACATACATGATGTAAAAAATTCCAAACGATAAATTTTGACGGAGATAATCTGAAGTGGCCTCCATTCAGTAACTCATGTAACGGGCGATTCCATATTTTTATACATAAAATCCCAGGTCGTATTGTACGGATGGAATAATTTTATAACATTTATTTTAGGGTTCATTCCATTTATTTAAATGTTTATTGCTTCGATATGAACTCTGCTTTCTCGTCATATTGAACTACATATATAGTTTTTAATGCTGAGCAATTTACTTACAAATGAAGAAAACAGAGATGTGGAGAATGCCATGGGTGGAACATGTGAGCCAAGAGGAAGAAAAAAAACGGAGAACTACATATAAAGTCAGAAAGAGATAGTTGAAATTTCTGGAAGACAAAAGAAGGCCTGGGAAATTTGACAGGTACAGACCCCAATGAAGATAAGAAGGACAGAGGAAAGCACTGACTGACCTGTTTAAGAAATTGGTGTGACAGAATGGCGGAACATTATATTTTTGATTTGGTATATTCTACCTTTGTGTGGACCTAACATTTGAGCTATGGCAAAATTTTAGAGAAAATGGAAATAAAAAGGACAATATACTTAACACCAGAAATAGAACGTTGGAATTTTTTTGGAGAAAAAAGGTCATTGAAGAGTTGCTACTGAAGAAACAAAGCACATAGAAAACTTTAACCAGATCCGTATAAAAAAAATCTCTTTGCAAAAAATGCATGCTGGTCATGCCTTTCCTTTAAGTATTCTGTTTCGAGGTTGTCATATTCTCTTTCCTAACACGTTCATTGGTATAAATCAGAAATATCCCCTAGAAATATAAAAGGGTAAAGCCGAAAGTCAGAGGGCTTTCTAGCATTGTCAGAGAAAGAAAAACATTTATTCGGAGGAGAGAGAATATTTTAGTTTTCCTCGGTCGAGTTCAGATGAGCGAGGAGCGATAACCGGTTATTATTTTAGTATGTGTGTTTTTTGTTTCTTTTATTGTTACTTTTAGTATTTCAGCTACTGTAGTAGTATTTTTCCTCTGTTGGCTTTTTATCACGCATAAATGAAAAGGTTTTGGCGGGCTACAGAGATTTTATATCGTTATGTTGAGTGATTGTCTTCCCACTCGACTACGCCGCAGACATGGTAGTCCAACTGATTCTGGTCTGAGAAGCTAGGGTTGCATGTGTTTACGATGACATGATCGTGGAGATTGTAACTCATCCGTTATTGAACTCATGGGATGAAAAAGAGACTTGCTTGGTGATATACGAATATTCCTTGACGCATGCCCTCTCTTCAAGACATCACAACCTTCTCGAGTATACTATTTGTTATTCGGACTATTGTCCTTGTCTATGTCGCCATAGTTATTACAACGTTATGGCCGTTGTACGCTCCGGCCTTCTTCAGGTGGTTGGAATGTCGAACTGAACCCTTTATTTCGATCACTGGGAAGACTGTTCTAGTTCCACGTGCCATGTTTAATCGATGAAGAAGGCCCGAGCGTACAACTGCCGAAACATTGTACTAAATTTGGTGACAAAGATGAGGACAATAGTCCGAATAATATAAATAGTGTACATAATACCGCATTTCAGAAATATAGACAGATACTGAAAGGCCGAAAGGTTGTAATAAATTTGGTGACAAAGATGAGGACAATAGTCCGAATAATATAAATAGTGTACATAATACCGCATCTCAGAAATATAGACAGATACTGAAAGGCCGAAAGGTTGTAATAAATATGGCGACAAAGATGAGGACAATAGTCCGAATAATGCAAATAGTGTACATAATACCTCATCCCAGAAATATAGACAGATACTGAAAGGCCGAAAGGTTGTAATAAATATGACGACAAAGATGAGGACAATAGTCCGAATAATGTAAATAGTGTACATAATATCTCATCTCAGAAATATAGACAGATACTGAAAGGCCGAAACATTGTAATAAATATGGCGACAAAGATGAGGACAATAGTCCGAATAATGCAAATAGTGTACCTAATACCTCAACTCAGAAACATTGACAGATACTTCTCGGGTATCTTCTGATAGTCAGCAACATTGAGCCTTAATCCCTGATTAAGGAGGTATGACATCACTTCCGGTACTCATGACATCCAGAACCATCACAGTTACCGAAAACTTTGTGTGTATGACCTTTCAAATGCCTTCGGTTCTCTGTATAACCATTTGCCATTTCTCCGTTTTACTTCCTTATTTTGATCAAAGTTTTTCTCATCAGAGAAAAAAGAAACATTCCAAACCAAACTCTTGATATTTCAACTTGTTCAACAAGCATTTTGCTTTGTACAAATGGTTATATTTTATCTTTACAGACTTGACTTGACATCTCTGCATTACATATGACTAGTATCGAAGCTCAATACTTCCAACAGAGTGCCTTCGAACTCTGAGCTTAGCAATGGCTTTAATTGACTTCCCGGTGTTAGAAAATATTGAGTGATCGTCGTCCCTCTCGACTACGCCTCAGACATGGTAGTCAAACTGATTGTGGTCTGGAGAGGTAGGATGGCATATGATTAGGGTGACATCATCGTGGAGATTGTAACTCATCTACTATTGGACTCATGAGATGACAAATAGTCATGTTGTGGAATCTTCCATAACAAACCAGCCTTACCTATTTTTAGGAAATGCACTCTTCCTATCTGGTAAGTAAAATTCTCCTTTCATACAATATAACAAGTATTCATTGGTCAGTCAACTCCAATCTAGCTTGCTGATTGGTCAGTTCCGACCAATTAAACCGCCTACACGCGACCAATCTGTTTTCCCGCTCATATGCTAGGAGCCACTTGACCATTATATAAACCGAACCCGTGTGAACCTTTTGAGTAATAGTTACCAAGTGCTAAGATGTAACCATCACCGACTCCCGTCTTAGTCATTGCTGACCAGACGTTAAAGACAATTACCAACATTCACGAACTCTGAAATCACTCCTGAACTTTTACCAACTTTGCAAACTCACAATTCCAAACTTTCTTAATATGAACTCAGATACAACTAATACCTAATCAAAGGGACAGGACTCTGTCCTACCTTTTCAGTTCGCATTCATGTACATCAAACATTAATAAATCTAATTGTTATGTTTTGGAATCATTCAGTTCAGTTTTGTATTTTATTCTATGTGCTATTTACGTCAAGTATAAATTACATTGCTTTCACGCATTGTCCTTAATCTCATCTTTCCTAGCCCAAGTTAAATATTGGTAATTCAATCACTACAACGATGATAATACAACAGCTACATATTTAATGATCCAGTCGGAAATAAACAACAATGGTACCCCTATCACTACAATGTTTATAGGTGTGCAATTTTTTTCTTTGCTTACGCTCTCTCGGCACCTTTTTTACGAATTTAGGTTTACCGATGGGATTAAGATCCTTTGTTGACGTTTATACATTTGTCTACTGCTTTAGAATTCTAATCAGCGGCTTCTAGCTCATTGCTAACTTTGGAAACAAAAAACAGTGTAAATTTCAAGAAGCAAATTACTAAGTCCTACCTTTAAGATAATGATTATAGCTAGCCTTTTCATTTACTGATTTAGCTTGATGCATCTTATCATTTATCTGGGAAGCAATGATTATAAGTACAAGTTACATCTGATAAAAATACTTCCTCAAACAACTGAGCAACGCTCTGTTAATTACTACTCCAGGGTGAGGTGGAAGAAAATGATATCATTTCCAAGGGGACTTTTGCGCACGTGAACGCAACACTATCGACTGCAATTTGAACTCGGAACTGCACACGCTACGCTAGGCGCCCATCAACTAAACAAGAGAAAGCTATTTGAATGTCTAAATAAACACCTAGTCGTTATGCACGTTATGCAATGGAACTGAACTGTGTGCAAAATATAATAAG